>JAFBJT010111181.1:24045-43509 GCA_016785325.1 Chascanopsetta lugubris
CCACCGCCAGCGCCGCCAGACACGAGTGCCACACGTCCAGCTCGTCCCAGGCCCGCTGAGACCGCACACGGCAACGTTAATATAAACAAGATTCAAATACATCTACATGTATATTATGGGATGGCGCCGGGTCTTCGCTCACCTTCTGAGTGACCTTGGCCTCGATCACGGTGGGACTGCTCTGCTCCAGTCTCTTCTGGACGGACGTGAGACCGGCCCGGATCTCTGACAGCTTCGCTCCCAGTCGGTGGACGGGTCCACTTCGCTCCGCCGCCTCTCCCACCTGACCACACGAGAGCTTCAGGCTTCTGCTCTGAATCCACGTCAAATACAACATCAGCTCTGTGTCATGTACCTTTACTTCCACTCTCTGCGCAGACTGTTCCACCTCCTGCAGCAGACCGTCGATCTCCACCGGGACCAGCGAGTACATGTCGGAGTATTTCGTCTTCATGCTCTCCATGATGCGCTGCAGCAAAGCCTTCTGGGTAAACAGCTGCATGTGGAGCTCCTGAAAAGAGAGAGAGAAGAGAAGATGTAACATTAAGACTCTTACCTTTAAGAAATACTTCAAAGATACTTTGTAAAATATGTAGAAACAAGAGAGGGGGAGAGAGAGAGAGAGAGAGAGAACACGACCTCCGTCTGAATGACTGATGCTCCGCTGAGAGGGAAGTGTATGTTGTTATCACTGAGTGTTTTGTTTGTGTGTGTCTGTGTGTTTGCATGAGAGAAAGAGAGAGAAAGAGAGAGAGAGAGAGAGAGAGAGAGAGAGAGAGAGAGAGAGAGAGAGAGAGAGAGAGAGAGAGAGAAAGAGAGAATATAAGTGTGTGTTTGTGTGTTTTTCAAGTTGACCGTTACAAAATCTCTGATTGAAACCGGGTTCAGGGCTCAAGGAGGGTATGTTACATTCTGTGGGCTCACTGTGTGTGTGTGTGTGTGTGTGTGTGTGTGTGTGTGTGTGTGTGTGTGTGTGTGTGTGTGTGTGTGTGTATGAAGTGACTCGGCTACAAAGACCACCTGGACGATCGCTTACAAAGCCGAACAAAAGTTGTCTGGTACAAGAGGGAGAGTCAGGGTGGTGGTGGGGGTGAAGGGGGTGAGAGGGGATCAGGTCTTTCATCGACACAGACCCTCTGTATGGGAGATACTATGTGTGTGTGTATGTGGTGGGGGGGCATTGGTAATTGGTGGGGGGCCTCTGCTCTGGTTCAGGGACAAAGGGGCGGAGTGGTTCTCAGGGTCTGAGAGTCTGAAGGTACCTGAAGTTCCTGAGAGCTGCCGCTCTTCTCCATCTCCACCAGGAGACCTTCAGCAGCCTGCAGCCACACCCTGGCTCCCTGCAGCTCCTTCACCACCTTCTCCCGCCCCTCCACCTCCGTCCTGGACGCCTCCAAACCCTCGCTGCTCTGCTGCTTCACACTGTGGAGACACACAGGGACGAACCAGCAACAACTGAGACAAACTCTACGCAATGAGACTTTAAATGAAAAAAAGATGAGATCAAAGATCATCTCACCTGCCGTATCGGCCCTGCATGGCCTGCAGCCGCTGACAGAGAGGAGTGGGCGGGGCCTGCTCCAGGTGGGCGGGGACACCCAGCATCCTGGCAGCACGCAGCTCCAGTGCCGACAGCGACCTGTGCTCACAGTCCATCCGGTCCTGGTACTCGTCCCAGGACTGCAGCAGGTTCTGGAGCTCCCCGGTGGAGGCCTTCGCCTGTGAGACCTGAGGAAGCTCCGCCTCCACCTGCTCCAGGACACTCGAGGCCTTCTCCACCTGAGGGGGCGGGGCACGCGGTTAAAGATTTGACAATTTACAATTTGTACAGCGCAGTCTTGAAAAATTGAAACCAGAAATGGGTGGAGCCTGACCAAGAGGTTGAGGACACCCATTGGACAGAGCCAGCTGTCAATCACACTGCGGTATCCGCCCCCTTTGTCTATTTGACTCTAAATGTTTCATAGTTGTACAAAATAAACATCCTGCTGTATCACAGGCATTGAATTTTCACATTAACTCCTCTGGAAACCACCAGTGGAGTCGCCCCCTGCTGGTCATAACACAGAAGACAGGATTGTGGGCACTTTCCAAATAGAAAAATGATTACTATTTCCACTTATACTCACGCTGTCGTTGATATCGCTCCACTCTGCGATTCTCTGTTTGCTGCGAGTCGCCAGCTCCTGGGTGCAGCAGCGGAGTCGCGTCACATGCCTCCAGAGGGCGGAGCCTGAGGCCTCCCTGCCCCCCCGACAGCTCTGCTCCGGACACCACTCGCTCAGCTCCTCCAGACGTGTCAGCAGAGACTCCGCCTCCTTCGACAGAGCCTGCAGGAAGAAGTTAGCCGTCAATAGAAAAACCTTGAAAGAAGAACTAAGAGTTACTGCGGGTTACGCACTCGGAGCTCCGCCTCCTGGCTGATGCAGTCGCTGAGGCAGGTCGGTTTGTGAGAAATGAACTTGGACAAACTTCCTTCTATGTCCCTCAAACACTGGAGGATCTCATCCCGGGACGTGTTGTAAGATCTGTGATGTTCTGCGCACCTGAAACACAGAACATCAGCTCTTTTTCCTGTTTTGAGGTTGAGATTTTTGAGTGTCATGAATTTTTTTCCTGTATTTTTTTATTTTTGCCTCTTGGAAAGAATGTGAACCACAATACTCGCATTTTCACAACCACGCAATTTCATTCTACAGGAAACATAAAGTGGAGCAGTATCATGACAAAAACATGGCAGTTGAAGGGTTAAAGGTTGTAAACATCTCAGGGTTCAGACTTGTATCTGTGAGCCTCGTACCTGCTGAGAATCTCCTGCTGGACGTGTCCTTTCGCCTGCAGCGTGGACATCCGGACCAGCAGCTGACTCAGGATGTTCTCCTGCAGCTGCTCGGTCCTCTGAGGCGACAGGTCCGGATGCACAGTGAACTGAGTCTGCAGCTCCTCCACGTGGGTCTGGAACTGCTGCTGCAGGGCCACCAGGGCCCGCTGGGTCTCCTCCAGTCGGTCGGTGCAGTGACCAGCCGAGCCCTGCGGGGGCAGCAGACTCAGCTCGATGTCCCGCAGGAAGCGCACCGCCCGTTTCACCGAGCAGGTGTAGCTCCTCAAAGACTCTCGGGCCCGGAGGGTGTTCTCCTGAAATGTGAAGATGTAGAATTTAAAAATAACTCTCATAAAAACAATAAATAAAGGAAATTAAAGTAACTTGCCATTTTTGAGTCGCACTCTCTCAGGACTTCCTGCTTCAGGACCGTCAGCTCTTTTCTTTGCTTTCGGTTTCCCTTCTTCTGCTCCAGAAACTCCAGTGTCCTCATTCTGGACTCCACTGAGCTCTTCAGGGACAGGATCCTCTGGAACTCTCTGTTGATGGATGTTTCCTTGGGATCCAGCGCGGTGGTCTTCTGAAGGTCCAGCTTGGTCTGTGAGAGGAAGTCCTCCGTGTCCTTCCTCACCAACTCCAGGTCCAGCTCCTTCAGCAGGTTCCACTCGATGATGCTGAAGTCGTTGTAGAGCGTGGTCCTCCAGGTGTCCAGGCTCTTCTCGTTCTGTTTGAGCCGCTGCTGCTCCATGGTCAACTGAGACGGGTACAGGTCGGTGGAGATGGTCTGGAGTTCGGATCGAGCCTCTTCACACAGCCACTTTATCAGAGGGATCTGGACCATGAGGGTCTGGTAGATCCTGTGCTTGTCCTGCAGCTCCTTGCTGTCATCTTTGGTCTCCTGGATCTGCTCCTGGACCTGGTCCCTGAGGTCCTCCACTCGCTGCCTCATGCTCAGGTATCTCTCATGGTCCCTGGCTTTGGTTTCCAGGTTTGTCAGTTTGTTGTGGGTTTCTGAGATGATGCAGTGCAGCTCCTTGGTCTTCTTCTGAGGGATCCAGGGTTGCAGGAGGTCCACCTGGGTCTTATGCTGCAGGATCAGGTGTTTGAGATGCTCTAAAGTCTGCAGGGACTCGCTGGTGATGGGGAACCTGTGTCTGCTGAGATCCACTGAGATCTGCCTCAGGCTCTGTTCCACAGAGATCAGGCTCTTCTTGTTGGACTCTCCGGTTTGGACAAACTCCTCCAGCTCCTTCTTGTTGGTCTTCTCGTGGATGCTGATGGCTCTGATGTCGTCCTGGAGGTTGGTGAGCTTCTCAAACAGCTGACAGTTCTCTGAAACGCTGAGTTCAGGTGAAATGTCTCTGCTCTTCATGAGCAGCGCCTCACACACGGCCGCCTGCTTGTTGGCCTCGGACAGCATCTCCTGCATCTGCCGGACTCTGCGGTCCTGCTCGGAGGGCATCTTCAGCTCGCTGTCCTCGCCCCTGGAGGCCTCTCGGTTCAGGTGAGCTACCACCCAGGAGTCCAGGTCAGCGATCTGCTCCCACATCTTCTCCCTGGTCTGCAGCCCAGACTCCACGTCCTTCACGGCGTTGGCCAGCTTCTCGGTGGTGGAGCGCGAGAGCTTCTCCAGGGACTGAAGAGAGGTGCGGATCATGGGGACCTCCTCCGCCGGGTCCAGCTGAGGGAGCAGCTCCGTGGTCTCCTCTACCAGTGACCTCAGTTGGCCTTGTTTGCAAATCACCTCCGACTGCAGCTTCTTCAGGTCTCGGAGCTGCCGGTGAACCTCCTCGGGGAGGAGAGCCACCCTCCTCCTCCTGCCCTCAATGTCGCTCTCCGTCTGCTTGGCCCAGATGAGTCCGTCCCTCATCACCACCAGAATCTTCTCCATGATGGGGTTCCTGCTGCTGCCCTGGGTATGACTGGACACCAGCTCCTCTGTGCGTTTGAGTTTGTCTTTGATCTTCTTGAGCTGCTGTTGCATTTCTTTCATCTCCTTCTCCCGACGTGAGCTGAGCCTCAGCGCCTCCACGAGCTGCAGAAGATAACGGTATTTCTGCCCTGCACCTTTAACCTCTGCATCTGCTTCCATCAGCTGCTGAGCCTTCTTGCAGTTCCACGGAGCACCAGGAGGACTCGTAGCTTCCAGGTCTTTGCTGATCGTTTCCAAATGTTCCTGGAGGTTTAACATCTCAGACTGAAGGTTGCTGGTCTCGTCAGAATGGACCTTTGTGTGATGAAGGTTCCTCTCCACAGATCTCTCCAGGTTTCTCCAGCGTTCCTGGAGGTTCCTCTGCTCGGTCTGAGCGCTCACTCGCTCACACTGGCTGAGGTGAGGACACAGTTTGGTGAAGCTCGCCAGCAGCTGACCGAGTACGGCTCTGTTGTCCTCCATGTTTCTCTGTAAGCTGCACAGTCGCTCTACGTCCTGGGAGTTGCTCTGCTCTGGAGACCTACGAGACAAATGGTTTGGTTTTCAGCCCAGATCTAAACATGTGTTCTAGATCCTCAGATTTGACCACACTCACATGTTCACAGCGTCCAGTCCGGCGGTCTGCGAGTCCAGCGTGGTTCGAGCTACCTGCCTCTGTCGGCAGTACTCGTTCACCAGCTCCAGCTGAGCTTCTTTACTCTGGATGAGGACGGCAGCGTCCTGAGCTGCAGCACTCCACTGATCCTCCAGGTGTTCCAGTGAGTCCTCAGCACCGGGTCCTCTCTGCTGGGCCAGTAACGACACCTGGGCCTGAGCCGTGTCTTTGTACTGCTGCTCCATTCAAACGATATGAGATTAGACTGTTATTAGCTAGAAAACCATAAATCTGAGTCATGCGTCATGTGACCCATCATCTCACCTGAGCCTCCTCCAGCTGCTGGGTCATGGAGGCGGGGCTGAGCTCGGCCGGGCGGTTCTTACAGCTCAGGATTTGAGACACCACTCTGTTGACATGGTCGTCCATGTCGCTGGTGCACGTCACCAGAGTCTCCGGAGCTTCGTCATATGATCCCACCTGGAGACAAAGACACAGATTTAAGCTTAAGGTTTAAAGGTCTGTGTGAGACATTTAAGGTTTTATAATGTGTCCCCTTAGATTCCTTCTCCTCGTTCACAAGTGCCTCCCTAAATCAGGCCACTTTCTACCACAGCCCCGCCCCCTCAGCCTGAGAGGCCCACCAACTGTCGCTTTCACTTAGGAGCGAATCCCCGAGCCTGAAGCAATGAAGCCGTCTCCCTCTGGAGCACTACACTCGAAACAATTAGCTTTTTCACATATGTTGCGTTTCTTTGAGAAATGTTTAAAGCACTAAATGAGTAAAATTATTAAAAGTATAGCTCGTAAGGTACAAACTGAAAAGAACATAATAAACATGTGCCACATTAAGAAATGTAAATCTGTAATATGTAAATACCTTTGTGATGTCACTGTTGGGTCCCATCTCTGTGAAGGTCTGAAGTGCGGTGAACAGATTGTTAAAGATGATCCATTCAGGAGACTCCTGCACTCCGTCCTCCATCTTCACAACACGTTCTTCTTCTGTCTTTTCCGGAGTGGTTGCTGCTTCCACCTGAGTTCCTTCCTTCAGGGTGACGTCCGTTGATGATATCTGATCTGTTGGCGTCTTCAGCTGCTCCTATAGTGGTGATATAAGAACTCTTAGAGCAGGACTGAGATGTTGTTCCTGCGTGTGTCTGTGGGACTCCACAACATGGCAGTTCATGTTCTCAGCCTCAGGCTCTGAAACCTTCTGGAGCTCAGGTAAGTGAAAATGAGTCAGAGATGATCACTTCACATGCAGCATCAATAAAACAGTCAGTTGCAGTCGGTTAGTCAATATTCATGTCAATATGTTTTTTTAAAGCAGCCATGAAAGTTACAGATTGAAAAATGTCAGGCAGTAAATGCAGACATGCAGAAACAAGATGCTCATATGTGATTCTACCCCTGAGGCTTTTTAACCATTTATCTTCTTGAACTTGAGTCGATGAGGAAAAAGTACAAACCGTCTGTGTAAAACATGTATAATGAACAAGTGCTTGTTCTTAAAATAATGTAAAACATATACTAATATTAAATATACAATTATTAAATGTTTTCACAGAAAAGACTAATGGAGACTTGAGATTTGTGAACATGTGGTCCGCTTCAACTTTTCCATGCAGTTTTGAAAGGCGTAGTAGGCAGCCTTGGAAAATATGACCTTTACAGTGCCCCCTGTGGCAGAGGAGTGAACTGAAGTCAGTGAGTCTCGCCTTAACATCCGACAAAAAGAAAATAAGAAGAAAGCCTGCACTCTTCTCCACTTGCAGGGTCAGAGCCAGCATCAGTTAGCGAGCAACGCAGAGGTCTAGCGGCCAATCAGAGAAGCTCCATGGAGGAGGAAAAACTTAAAGTGACAGGAGCAAGAGTTTCAGACAGAAGATGAGAGTTGGAAAAGTGTTGGAATCTGAAAAGATGAAAAAACCTTTTTCCAGAAAAGGATGAGAGCAGCTCCAGGAGGGCAGTGGTCAGGGCAGAAAGGAGCTTGAGCAGCAGGAGGCCAGAAGATCAGCAGGACTTCAAGTCTTACCTTTGGAAGACCATGGCTGTGAAGCCAGACCTCACCGCTGGTGGTTGTTGTTGTTGAGGACCTGAGAACATCCTGGATCTCTGCTCTGATGGTTGTTTCACTTTGTTGTTGCTGAGTCAGCGTCTTCTCCTCTGGTTCATCTTCTTTCATCTCTGTTGTTAGTTTGTCTCTTTGGGCTTCAGGGTCCACACCAGGACTTTCATTAGAGCTCAAATCCACTTCAAACATGACCGTCTGTACTGTGGACTTGTCAGGCGGAACATCTGAGGTCGTTATATCCTTACTTTCCTTTTGTGTTTCCAACTGGAGACTTGATGTCTCCTTTGGTTCCTCTTCTTTAGTGACAGTCACATGTTCCCTCACAGTGAGTTCTACACCAGGATCCTTCATCTCTTTGAGACTTTCCTCTGTGGTTGTGATGATTTCAGGCTGAACATCAGATGGACTTGGTCCAGATAGGTGCATTTCTACACTTTCTGTCTTTGTCTCAGATGGCTGGTCAGCAACAGGAGCAACAGGTGGGGGTCCAGTTGTCTCCAGACCGGGTCCTTGTGAAGGTTCAGAAGAACTCTCTTCTACTTCAAACCTGATCGTCTGAACTGTAGACTTGTCTAGCTGAACGTCTGAGGTTGTCACATCCCTGTTTTCTTTGATTATCTCACACTGGAGACTTGATGTCTCCTTCGGTTCATCTTCTGTTGTGACAGTCGTTTGTTCCCTCACAGTGAATTCTACACCAGGATCCTTCATCTCTTTAAGACCTTCCTGTGTGGTTGTGGTGATTTCTGGCTGAGCATCAGCTCGACTTGGTCCAGATGCAGATGCAGGTTGAGTGGAGTCATGTTGGACCTCAGTCTTCTCACTGGGAATGTCAGGTGAAGTTTCCTCTTTGCCTTCCGGTGATATTTGACATGTTGGAAGTTCAGCAGAACTCACCTCTACCTCAAACCTGATGGTCTGAGCTGCAGACTCCTCAGGCTGAACATCTGTGGTTGTCACATCCTTATTTTCTTCAGTTGTCTCAGACTGGAGGCTTGATGTGGCTGCAGAAACATCAGTTGCAGGTTTGATGGATCGAATCAGAGCTGATCCATCTCGTCCTTCAGTTGCAGTTTGTTGGAGATGAGCTCTCGCCTGTAGTGTAGGCTTCTCTCTTTGAACACCCGTGGTCATCACATGTTCACCTTCAGTCTTTTCAGCAGCCGTCTCACTTAGAATGTCAGGTGAAGTTTCATCTTTGACCTCTGGCAATTCTTCACATGTTGGAGGCTCAATAGAACTCACTTCTACATCAAACCTGATCATGTGAGCTATAGAGCTCCCAGGCTGAACATCTGTGGTCATTACATCCTTTATTTCTTTATCTTTTTCAGATTGGAGACTTGATGTCACCTTTGGTTCCTCTTCTGTTCTTACCTCAGATGGCTGCACTGCTGCAGGAGCAACAGTCGCCGGTCCAGTTGTTTCAAGACCGAGTCCAGGTGAAGGTTCCGTAGAACTCACCTCTACTTCAAAGCTGATCGCCTGAGCTGTAGACTTATCAGGCTGAACATCTGTGGTCATCTCACCCTTGCCTTCTTTTACAGCCTCAAACAGAACACATGATGTCACCTTTGGTTCCTCTTGTGTTGTGACAGGTTCTTCTTCCCTCACAGTGAGTTCTACACCAGGATCCTTCATCTCTTTCAGACTCTCCTCTTTGGTTGTGATGATTTCTGGCTGAACATCAGATTGACTTGGTTCTGACAAGCATATTTCTACAGTTTCTGTTCTTGTCACAAATGGCTGCACAGCTACAGGTGCAGTCACCTCCGGATTGAGTCTAGAAGGACTTTCACTAGAGTCCACTTCTACCTCAAACCTGATAGTCTGAACTGTGGACTTATCCAGCTGAAGATCTGTGGTTAACCTGCTTTCTTTAACTGTCTCAGACTGGAGACCTGATATTACTGTTGGTTCCTCTTCTGTTGTGACAGCTGTTTGTTCGCTTACAGTGATTTCTATTCCGGGATCCTTCATCTCTTTGAGACTCTCTGTGATTGTGATGATTTGTGGCTGGACATCAGTTTTTTCAGTATCTGTCTTTGTCTCAAGCATTTGCAAAGCTGCGGGAGCAATGGATGCAGGTCCAGTTGAAGGTTCAGAAGAACTCACTTCTACATCAAACCTGATCACCTGAACTGTCGACTTGTCAGGTTGAACATTTGTGGTTGTCACATCCTTTCTTGTCTCAAACTGGAGACTTGTTTCCAATGGTGGTTCCTCTTCTATAGTGGCGGTTGTTTGTTCCCTCACAGTGATTTCTACACCGGGATCCTTCATCTCTCTGAGACTTTCCTGTGCGGTTGCGATGATTTCTGGCTGAGTTTGACTTGGTTGAACTTTGTCTTGTTCAGGTTTATCTTTCTCTTCAGTTTCTGTCTTTGCCTTTACAGGCTCTGCTGCTGCCGGAGAAAGAGATGCAGGTGCAGTTGATTCTAGACTGAGTTCAGGTGAAAGTTCAGAGGAACTCACTTCTACTTCAAACCTGATTGTTTGAACTATAGACTCCTCAGGCTGAACATCTGTGGTGATCACATCCTTATTTTCTTCAGATGTCTCAGGCAGGAGATCGGATGTGACTGCAGAACCAGCAGATGCAGGTTGACTGGATTCCATCTGAGCAGCATCATCCTGACCTTTGTTGAGTTCAAACATTATTTCATCCAGACTTTGAGGAGCAGCAGGCACAACTTTTGTAGGACCTTCACTCGACTTTTCTTGGAGTTCACTGTCCTTGAGAACAATAGTTGTCTTTTCTACATTTTCTGTCTTTGTCTCAAGTGGCTGTTCAGCTGCAGGAGCAACAGATGCAGGTCCAGTTGTCTCCAGACTGAGTTCTGACGGAGATTCAGTAGAACTCACTTCTATTTCAAATCTGATCGGAATTTTAGACTCATCAGACTGATCATCTTTTGTTGTCTCCACTTTGTTGACTTCAAACGTTTCATCCAGACTTTGAGGAGCATCACATCCATCTTTTGGAGCAGCAGATGCTGGTCCAGTTGTGTCCTTGCTGATTTCCAATGGAGGTTCAGAAGAACTCACTTCTACTTCACACCTGATCATTTGAACTGTAGATCGGTCAGGCGGAACATCCGAGGTTGTCACATCCTTGGTTTCTTCAACTGTCTCAGGCTGGGAACTTGATTCTAATGTTGTCACAGGTTCATGTTCACTCACAGTGATTTCTACATCAAGATCCTCTGTAGTGGAGATGGTTTCTGGTTGAGTATCTGTTTGACTTGGTTCAGACAAGCTAATTTCTTCAGTTCCTATCTTTGTCTCAAGTGGCTCCTCTGCCGTAGTTGTTTCCAAACTGAGATCCAATGGAGATTCTGTAGAGTCCACTTCGACTTCAAACCTGATGGTCTGAACTGTTGACCTTTCAGGCTGAATATCTGTGGTCATCACAACCTTGTGTTCTCTACCGGTCTCCGACTGGAGGCCTGGTGTCTCCTTTGGTTTCATCTCTGTTGTTGCCTCAAATGGCTGCCCTGCTGCAGGAGCAGATGATGCAGGTCCAGTCATCTCAAGACTGAGTCCAGGTGAAGGTTCAGAAGAACTTACTTCAACCTCAAACCTGATTGCCTGAGCTGTAGACTTACCAGGCTGAACAACTGTGGTTGTCAAATCCTTACATTCCTTTCCTGTCCCAGACTGGACACTTGGTGTCTCCTTTGGTTCTTCTTCTGTTGTGACAGTTGTTTGTCCCCTCACAGTGATTTCTACACCAGGATCCTTGACTTCTTTAGGACTTTCTCGTGTGGTTGTGATGATTTCAGGTTGAACATCAGTTTGACTTGGTTCTGAAAGAGTCGTTTCTATAGTTTCTGTCTTTGTCTCAAATGACTGCTCAGCTGCAGGTGCAACAGATGCAGGTGCAGTTGTTTCCAGACTGAGTCCAGGTGGAAGTTCAGTAGAACTCACTTCTACTTCAAATCTGATTGGAATTTTTGACTTGTCAGACTGATCATCTTTGGTTGTCTCCTTTTTGATTATTTCAAAAGTTATTTGATCCCGACTCTGAGGTGCATCAGGAACATCCTTTGCAGAAACCTCAGCAGCCTTTGCTTGTATTTCCTGATTCTTGAGTTCAGGTGTCATCATTGTCTCAGTTGGTTTAAAAGTGTCTACAGTTTTCTCTGCCTCACTTTGCTGCGCAGCCACAAGACCAGCAGATGCGACTTGAGTGAAGTGAGATCCTTCATCTCTCTCCTCAGCTCTGATTTGTTGTTTTACCTCAGCTTTTTTCTTTACTGGAAATCTCCGACTCTGAATGGTCGTCTTACTCTTACCTTTGGATTTCGTCAATGTCTTGCTTGTTTTAACTATTTCAGGCTGAACATCTGTGGTCACCACATCCAGGCTTTCTTCAACCGTCTCAGACTGGAGACTTGATGTCTCCTTTGATTCCTTTTCTGTTGTGACAGTCTCATGTTCCCTCTCAGTGATTTCTACACCAGGACTCTTGATCTCTTTCAGACTTTTCTTTGTCGTCACACCGATTTCAGGCTGAGCAACTGATTGACTTGGTCCAGAAAAGCTAATTACTACAGTTTCTTTTGTTACCTCAAATGACTGCACTGTTGCAGGAGCATCAGGTGCAGTCGTCTCCACACCGAGTAAAGGTGAAAGTTCAGTAGAACTCACTTCTACTTCAAATCTGACTGGGATTTTAGACTTATCAGGCTGAACATCTTTGGCTGTCTCCACTTTGCTGACTTCAAATGTTTCATCCAGACTTTGAGGAGCATCAGTCACATCTTTTGGAGCAACAGATGTAGTTATCTCCTTACTGAGCTCCGATGGAGGCTCAGAAGAACTCACTTCTACTTCAAACCTGATCATCTGAACTGTCGACTTGTCAGGTTGAACATCTGTGGTTGTCACGTCCTTGGTTTCTTCAAGTGTCTCAGGCTGGGGACTCAATTCTAAAATGGTCACAGGTTCTTGTTCCCTCACAGTGATTTCTACACCAGGATCCTTCATCTCTTTGAGACTCTCCTGTGTGATTGTGATGACATCAGTTTGACTTGGTCCAGAAAAGCTGATTTCTACAGTCTCTGTTGTTACCTCAGATGGCTGCACTGCTGAGGGAGCAACAGATTCAGGTGCAGTCGTCTCCAAACTGAGTCCAGAAGGACTTTCAGTAGAACTCACTTCTACTTCAAACCTGATCATGTGAACTGTCGACTTGTCAGGTTCAACATCTGTGGTTGTCTCATCCTTTCCTGTTTCAAACTGGAGACTTGTTTCCAATGGTGGTTCATCTTCTTTAGTGACAGTTGTTGGTTTCCTCACAGTGATTTCTACACCAGGATCCTTCATCTCTCTGAGACTCTCCTCTGTGGTTGTGATGATTTCAGGCTGAACATCTGTTTGACTTGGTTCAGAAAAGCAAACTTCTAAAGTTTCTGTCTTTGTCTCAAATTGCTGCACTGCTACAGGAGCAACAGATACAGGTGCAGTCGTCTCCAGACTGAGTTTCAACGGAGGTTCAGAAGAACTCACTTCTACTTCAAACCTGATTGTCTTAGTTGTAGACTTCTTATGCTGAACATCTGTTGGCATCAGATCTTCACTCTCTTTAACCGTCTCCAATTGGAGACTTGATGTCACCTGTGTTTGTTCACGCACAGTGATTTCTACCCCAGGATCTTTGATCTCTTTAAGAATTTCTGTCTTTGGCTGTGTGTCTGCAGGAGCCAGAGATGCAGGTCCAGTCATCTCCAGACTGAGTCCAGGTGAAAGTTCAATAGAACTCACTTCTACTTCAAATCTGATCGGAATTTTAGACTCATCAGGCTGATTATCTGTGGTTGTCTCCACTTTGCTTACTTCTAAAGTTGTTTCATCAAGACTTTGAGGAGCATCTGGTCCATCTTTACGTACAGTTGTTTCCTTTCTGAGTTCCAATGGAGGTTCTGTAGAACTCACTTCTACTTCAAACCTGATCTGATTTGTAGATTGGTCAGGTTGATCATCTGTGGTTGTCAGATTCTCCCTTTCTTCAAGTGTCTCAGACTGGAGACTTGTCTCCACCTTTGGTTTCTCTTCTGTTGTTACAGGCTTTTGTTCCCTCACAGTGATTCCTACACCAGGATCCTTGATTCCAGTCATCTCCAGACTGAGTCCAGGTGAAAGTTCAGAAGAACTCACTTGTATTTCAAATCTGACTGGGATTTTTGACTTATCAGGCTGATCATCTTTGGTTGTCTCCTTTTTGATTATTTCGAAAGTTATTGGATCCAGACTCTGAGGTGCATCAGGAACATCCTTTGCAGAAACTTCAGCAGCCTTTGCTTGTATTTCCTGCTTCTGGAGGTCAGGTGTCATCACTGTGTCAGTTGGTGTGAAAGTGTCTACAGTTTTCTCTGCCGCACTTGGCTGCGCAGTCACAAGACCAGCAGATGCAGGTTGAGTTAAGTCACCATGAGATCCTTTATCTTTCTCCTCAGCTTTTTTCTTCACCGCAAATCTCCTGCTCTGAATGGTTGACTTACTCTTAACTTTGGATTTTGCCAATTTCTTGCCCTTAGCGCTCGTTTGACTTATTTCTTTACTTGGTTCATTGGTTCTCACAACGTCAAAAGTTCTATCTTCTGGATGAACAACGGGTGTAAGGTTTTCTTGCACCTTTTCACTCACACTGATTTCTATACCTGGATATTTGATCTCTTTGAGATTCTCCTTTATTCCATCCCGACGTTGAAGTGCATCAGGCACATCTCCTGTAGAACCTTCTGGGAAATCTTCTTGAAGTTCACTGTCCTTTCTGACAATCATTGTCTCTTTTGGTAGTAAAGTATCTTCCTCAGTTAAACTCATACCTTCAGAAGAACTCACGTCTACCTCAAACCTGATGGTCTGAAGAGTTGACTTATCAAACTGAACATCTGTGGTCGACACCTCTTCTCTTTCTTTTTCCATCTCAGACTGAGGACTTGATGTCACCTTTGGTTCCTCATGTGTTGTCACAGGTGTTTGTGTCAAGCTGATTTCTACAGTTTCTGTGGTTACCTCAGATGGCTGCTCAGCTGCAGGAGCGACAGATGCAGGTGCAGTTGTCTCCAAACTGAGTCCAGGTGAAAGTTTAGTAGAACTCACTTCTACTTCAAATCTGATTGGAATTTTGTGCTTATCAGGGTGATCATCTTTGGTTGTCTCCTCTTTGTTTACTTCAGATGTTGTTTCATCCAGACTTTGAGGAGTATCAGGTTCATCCTTAGGAGCTACAGATGCAGGTCCAGTTGTTTCCAAACTGAATTCCAATGGAGGTTCTGTAGAGCTCACTTCTACTTCAAACCTAATCATCTGAACTTTAGACTTGTCAGGCTCAACCTCCGTGGTCATCACTTCCTTGCTTTCTCTAACTGTCTCAGACTGAAGACTTGATGTCACCTTTGTTCCTTCCTCTGTTATTAAAGCTTTGGGCTCATGTTCACGCACAGTGATTTCTACTCCAGGATCCTTGAGACTCTCCTCTGTGGTTGTGATGATTTCAGACTGAACATCAGTTTGACTTGGTCCAGATACGCTAATTTCTACAATTTCTGTCTTTGTCTCAAATGGCTGCACTGCTGCAGGAGCAACTGATGTGAGTTCTATAGAACTCACTTCTACTTCAAACCTGATCGTCTGAGCTGAAGACTTGTCAGGCTGAACATCTGTGGTTGCCTCCTCCTCTCTTTCTTTACCTGTTTCAAGTTGGGTAATTGATGTCACCTTTGGTTCCTCCTGTGTTGTCACAGGTGTTTGTTCACTCACAGTGATTTCAACACCAGGATCCTTCATCTCTTTGAGACTTTCCTGTTTGGCTGGGATGATTTCTGTTTGACTTGGTTCAAAAAAGCAAATTTCTATAGTTTCTGTTTTTGTCTCAAATTGCTGCACGACTGCAGGAGCAACAGATGCTGGTCCAGTCGTTTCCTTACAGAGATCCAATGGAGATTCTTCAGAACTCACTTCTACTTCAAACCTGATTGGAAGTTTTGACTTATCAGACTGAGGAGCATCAGGTTCATCTTTTTGCTGCACTGTTGCAGGAGTAACAGATTCAGGTCCACTAAGTCCAGGTGAAAGTTCAGAGGCATTCACTTCAACTTCAAACCTAATTGTCTGATATGTTGATTTGTCTGGCTGCACATCTGTGGCTGTCTTCTCTTTGCTGACTTCAAAAGATATTTCATCCAAACTTTGAGGAGCATCGGGTAAATCTTTTGTAGAGGCTTCAGTTGACTTTTCTTGCAGTTCAATATCCTTGAGAGGCATCACCTCCTTTGGTTTGGAAGTCTCCTTCCATGATAAGCTAATATCTTCAACTGTCTCTACCTCAGTTGGCTGTGAGAGATAAAGTCCAAGAGGACTTTCAGTACAACTCACTTCTACTTCAAACCTAATTGTTTGAGCTGTAGACTTCTCAGGCTGAACATCTGTTGGCATCACATCTTCACTTTCTTTAACTGTCTCAGACTGGAGACTTGATGTCACCTGTGTTTCCCCTTCTGTTGTGACAGGTGATGCTTCAGTAGAATTGACTTCAACTTCAAACCGGATTGTCTGAAGTGTAGACTTATTAGGCTGAACATCTGTGGTGATAGAAGCAATGGGTTGTGCCAAGACCATACTAGCCATGTTGTCTTGACTTTCAGTGCTGCTCTCTTGCACCCTCATCTCTGTCATCTCAACAATCTCTGGTACGATAGTGTCACTTGTTTGGACTATTTTGGGCTCTTCAGGTCCCATAGGGATCTTTTCCCCCAAACTCCTGGGTGGTTCTTCTTCATCTTTGAGTCTTTCTTGGGTGCTTTCTTTGAGCTTAAGGTGACTTAATGATTCAGTTAGCCTGAGAATTTCTTGCTCAGTTGGACTAAGAGGGTCAATAAGCTCAGTGCCTGATGTGACAGAAATGAACTCTGATGTTTTCGGGAGTTCCTTAACGTCTAACATTTCCACAGCCTGTGTTTCCATTGTGCCAGAAAGTTCTAGAGACATTTCCTGGCTTTTTGGCTTTGTAGTCGTTGGCAAGAGCTTAACTTCATCCTCTGTAGTAGTTTCAGGCACCACCGATACGACCTCAGTAGCTTGTGGAGATTTAATCAATTCAAGTTCTTTCTGCTCTTCCTGTGGCTTCTCCTCTGTTGTTCCCTTTGCAACATCCTTGGTGGCAACTTCTGGACATTTTGGACCCTTTGGCTTTCTTTTAGTTCTTGACATTTTTCCCTTATCTACAACAGTCATTTCAGCTGGTGCTGTGACCACATCTGTAGATGTAGATGGCTTCTTTAATACAAGGCCTTCCTTCGATTTCTTCCTTCTCGGTATAATCTTTGTTTCTTCCACAATAGTAGCCTCAGTAATTTGACTGTCAGGCTTTTCCTTTGTTTGTAGTTCCTCCTTGGAAGGTGGTTCTTCAGACACCTTTGGACTGGTGCTTTCTCCAACAACAGCAGTTTCAAGAGTTTTGATAAACTTCTGTGATGCTAAAGTAGCCTTCTCACTAGCAACCTCAGTATTCCCTACAGTTACAGACACTGGTGCGACAGTTGTGGTGTCATAAGAACTCCTGGTGACAGTGATCACTGTTTCCCTTGAAAGAATAGTTTCAGTTGTTTCTAAAGACTTTTGTGTGTCTGGCGCTTTTTCCATGGCAACTTCTGGAGGATGCTCTGGACCCATTGACTGTCTTTGGGTTGACAGCAAGTCTTTCTTTTCCACATCAATAATGTTACTTGGATCTGAGACCACAAGGATAGCTGAAGAGGGCTTCTGACTGTCAAGACCTCCCTTTGACTTCCTCCTTCTGGTTACTGTTTTTGTTTCCTCCTCAAGAGTAGCTTCAGTTATATGACAGACAGATTTGTCCTTAGTCTCCTCTTTGGGAGAAGGTTCTTGAAAAATCTTTGGATCCGTCAAATTTGTTGAGGTAGCCGAAAGCTCCACGATATGTTGAGTTGAAGTAGCCTTTACTCTTTCAAGTTCTTCCTTTGATTCCTGATTCTCCACATTAGCGGTCTCAACAACGGCCGACACAGGCTCCACAGTTTTTGTGTTATCGTGAGTTTTGGTCTCGTTTGAGAGATCGGTCTCAGTCTGTTCTAAAGACTTCTCTGTTCCTGGTTGTTTAACAACATCTACCAAATCCTGGGGGACAACTTCTGCAGAAAGTCTTGGACACGTTGAACTTCTTTTAGTTGGTGACAATTTTCCCTGTTCTTTGGTAGTACATTCAGTATTGACGCCAATGTCAGCAACTGATTCTGCAGCTGTGGTTTCATCAGGACTTGTTGAAAACGCCCTGCTTGCTATGAGTTTGAGTTCCTTGAAAAGAGAAAACTTGGTTTTTGCCTCTTGCACGTCCTTGGTCGCTTCTTCAGGGGGGTGTTCCTGAACCTTTGATTTTGATTTCGTTGGTGACGTCTTTGCTTTTTCCTCCACCCTAATTTCTGTTGGTGCTGTGACCACATCTGTGCTTGACGATGTTGTCTCCCTGACGGGGTCTTTCTTTGACTTCTTTTTCAGAACAATTGTTATTTCCTCCACAACAGCAGCTTCAGTTATCTGACTCTCAGGCTTCTCCATGGCCTGTGTTTCCTCTGTAGGAGAAGGTTCTTGTGAAAGCTCTGGACTCTTTGATGTTAATGTTTGTAGTGAGAGCTTTTCTTCTACAATAGTAACTTCAGCTACTTCCATGACTATATTTGCAGTTGAAGTGGCCCTTTCACTTTCAAGTTCTTTCCTTGGTTCTGTTTCCACATCAGTCTTCTCAATCATCACAGACACAGGCTCTACAGCTTCAGTAGCCTTAGGAGTCTTTGACACAATCTGGCCTCCTTCTGTGACCTTTGTTTCCTTTAGAAGAACAGTCTCCATTTGCTCGACGTCTCCAACATCCTTGGTAACAACCTCTGAGACAGGTTTTGGACCCTTTGACTTTCTGTTGGTTGGTGATAACTTTCCCTTTTCCACTGTGGTGGTTTCAGTTGCTGCTGGGACCACATCTATAATTGGAGGTTTCTGTCCATCAAGATCTTCCTTTGACTTCTTCCTCTTGGGTATTGTAGATGTCTCAGTTACCTGACTATCAAACATTTCAATAGTCTGTGTCTCTGGAGAAAGTTCTTGAGAACTCTGTGGACTCTCTAACTCTCTTGGAGCAAGGGAGACCTTGTCTTCTTCCAAAGCTGTACTTTCGGGAGCTCCCATGACATCTAGTGTAGTAGAAACAGCCTCACCACGACCACATTCTTCCTCTGTCTCTTTTGACTCCACTTTAGTGGTGGCACCAAAATCAGCAACTAGTTTTACAGCAGTGGTTTCATCAGGACTCTTTGATGCTAATGTTTCTGGTGAGAGCTTTTCTTCTTCTGCGGTAGAAGTGGCTCTTTCACTCTCAAGTTCTTCCCTTGGTTCTTTACCTCCATCAGTCTTTGACACAATCTGGGCTCCTTCTGTGACCTTTGTCACCTTCAGAAGAACAGTCTCTGTTTGCTCAATCTCTCCCACATCCGTGGTGACAACCTCTGAGACAGGTTTAGGACCCTTTGACTTTCGTTTGGTTGGTGACAACTCACCCTGTTCCACTGTGGTGGTTTCAGTTGCGGCTGGGACCACATCTCTAATTGGAGGCTTCTGCCCTTCAAGACCTTCCTTTGGCTTCTTCCACTTAGGTTTGGACTTGGATTTTTCAACAGTCGTAGTCTCAGTTATCTGAGTGTCAGATTTTTCAATAGGCTGCATTTCCTCCTCTTGAGGAAGTTCTTGAAAACACTTTGGACTTTCTGCCTTTGTTGTAGCCGAGTCCACAACAGGCATTTTGGGTGCTTCTACGAGGTGTGCTGTGGTAGAAACAACCTCCCCAAAGTCACTTTCTTTCCCAGTCTCTTTTGACTCCACTTCAGTAGTGACACCAATGTCAGTAAATGGGTCTACAGCTGTGGTTTCATCAGGACTTGAGAAAAATGCCCTG
The DNA here is from genome assembly GCA_016785325.1 of Chascanopsetta lugubris. Lineage (NCBI taxonomy): Eukaryota > Metazoa > Chordata > Actinopteri > Pleuronectiformes > Bothidae > Chascanopsetta > Chascanopsetta lugubris. Next base: position 43,443 of record JAFBJT010111181.1, read on the forward strand.
CTGGCTATGAGTTTGATTTCCTTGAAAAGAGAAAACTTGGTTTTTGTCTCTTGCACGTCCTTGGTCT
>JAFBJT010111182.1:27193-36945 GCA_016785325.1 Chascanopsetta lugubris
AGCAGACATCCAACACTTTGAAAAACGCCCCATCTCCGAGGAACAACCCCGCCCCGGCAACCCGGTGTCTGTCCGAGCACGCGCTCTAATTACACATCTCTGTTTGTTTGCTTGTATGTACACTACATGCATGGGCGGGACTTATAGTCGGGAGCGTGTCCGTCCATTCCGCGAGGGAGTGACACGAAGGCTTCTCTGACTAACAAGTCGTCCTGTGTGCTGCTCGGCAGAAACACCTACTGTAGGAAGACTGGCGGTGGTTGGCACTGCAACCACACCCAGAGAGAAAAACCAATAACACTGTCTAGGTTGGGCCAGAGAGGACTTGGGAGTCAAACTGCCCCAGATGTTTGCTCCTCCACGATAAAGGCAAAAGCAACAGCAGCCCTGCTTTACCTGCACCAGAGGCTATTTATGACAGCCAAGCGAATTCTCTCCGAGTAAAAGATGTAAGAGCCTTTCAACCTGCAAACCTCGTCTTCTCTCTGAAGGGGTAACATTACCGCCTGACGGGCTGTCTCCAACAGCATATACACACACACTCACACACGCTCAGTGAGGCTTCGCAGAGATGGTGTCTGCAAATGCTTTGACTAAAGACAGCACAGGACGTCTGGGCCAGACAAAATACACAACTACAGTATACACAGCTTGTCATGGGCGAAACTCCTGCTGCGAGCACCACATCTATCTGGCGTAATGTTAGCCAGGACCCCTCCATGTCATCATTTGTACCTCTCCACACACACACACACACACACACACATCACTATGATAACTGGCCAACAAACTAGCAGTGTGTTCTCACAAGCTAACATGCTATTTGTGTTTTCTTCTTCACAAGTTGTTTAGCTAGCAACGTATATAGCAATACACAACAAGTATTGACTCAATATTGTTCTATTTATAAAAGAGGTTGTCAATTATCCCTACAAGACAAAATGTTTAGTTACAAGGAGTTGTTCAATCAAAACAACAACAAACAATTCCATATGGCATCATGGGACATCTATCTTGCACAAATGTGCCGTTCAAAGTTACACAACAAACAAGGATAAATAGTCACAATTCAATATTTCTCCTTCATCACCTATTATTTTGCTAACTAGCCAACAAGCTAGCAGTGTGTTGTCATAAACTAACTGTGTGTGTGTTTAATTCTTTACAAGGCTAACTGTATTTTGCTATCATGAAATGTCATTTAGCTAACTGGCTAACTCAATATTGTATGTGTTTTGCATTTGACACTCTATTTGATACTTACAGAGCAGTATTTGTTCTTTCAATGATGCTTTTGTAACTCATGAAGTAGCTAGCATTGTGTAGCTGAGAGGCTAACTCAATAGCTATGAGTTGTTTTGTTTGTTATATGCAGACTAGCCTTTTGTTTTCTTCCATTAGCTATGTATATGTCGTTTAGCTAAGTGGCTAAACTCGTCAATTTAGCCAGTTAGCTAAACACTCTGGCTAAGAAGCTTTCTCCTTCGGGTTATGTCACCATAAATACATGAATTCAAAAAAGAAAAATTGTGTGAATAAATTGGCCATTGTTTAATCTATTTTGGATGGTAAAATTACATGAATCAGATTAGTTGAAAATGACCAATCTTCTGAAAATGAATTGTTACATCTAATAATGCTCATTAATTTCGGGGCCCTTTAAGGACTCATTATCATAAATGTCGCTCGTGTATTGTCATGTTTGACAAGCGCTGATTGCATATATTTGACTCGTGGGGTTGAGGCAGATAATTTATGCCATTTAATGGATTTGAATTAGAATTTCTCAGTAAGTGTCGATGAATGCCAGAGGCTGGAGCTTCATGGGAGACACAGCAGACAGCTTATGTAAAACTAATGTATTAATGAGGCAGGAGCACAGTGTGAACAGGCGTCATCATTTCTTTGACAGCTCTAATAGTGCTTTAAAAAAAATTACTGCGCGATGATTCTATGTGAAAATAAAGAAAACGGGCTTTCATGGCAATGTTAAAACATTTGTGTTTAATGCGGCACGGAATCTGAATGCATGGCCTCACCTTTGCCCTTGCCTTGGACCTCATCCAGCAGAGGTAGCACGATGGCGTTGTTGAGCCTGGAGGGCGATCGAAGGGCAGTGGTGTACATGAGGGGCAGTGACTGTACCACAACCGGGATGCGGTGAACGTGGCTGCCCAGCTTCCCCGCCCCCTGCAGGCTCAGCGGGCTGGACGGAGGCGGCGGCACAGAGTGCAGGATGTGCAAATACGGCTGACCTCTCACCCCGGCGCCGGGGGCGACCAGGGGGCCTGGCGTGAGCACCGACGAGGCCGAGGTGATAACTGACGGAGAGGAGGAGGAGGATGAAGAGGAGGAGGAGGAGGAGGAGGAGGAGGAGGATGACGACGATAACGAGGATGGGGAGAAGGCGGATCTGAGCGGGGAGGACGATAAGTTTGTCGAGGCGGGGAGGGTTGATGGGGAGGGGCGGGACTTATTGATGGACAGGTCGACGGGCTCAGTCTGCGTGTGGAAGTGCAGGTCGTGGGCGAGCAGGTCCTCCGGAGGTTCTGGTTTCACTCTGCTGAGGAAGAAGGGGACGCCGTCCATCGCAGAGTAAGGGCGCACTTTAGGCGACTGTGGGAGGAAGCACAGAAACACTGATGTCACATTCATATTACTGCCAATTAATAATGAATCTCAATATGTTGTGTTTCTAGCGTTAAAGGTGCAGTGTGTGGGATTTGGTGACCTCCAGTGGTGATGGTAAGGTTGTAGTTGAACCACGTCTCACCCCTCTAAGGATAAAGGAGAATGGATGCTAGCCATCTGTCCTCGTAAAAAAATTTAATTGTCCAAAAATATGGCCGCCTCCATGGAAATGATCCACTCCTGATGTCAATCTAAAGGGCTCACTCTCAGCATGGATGTGTAATTAGAACAAGATACAAGAAGTGCTCCAAGCATTACTGGGGAAAAAAAATACATAGTGGCCAAGTTGCGGTACTGCAGCCTCTGTCAGTCACCCATATGGCCCAAGGAGACTTTTTCCCCCCACAACTTGAACAGAAGTCATCTGTACAAATAGTATTTTTCTTTTAGTTCTTTTTTTTGTCTCGGAAAACTGTTTCAGAATTGACGTTGGCCGCCAGAAACGGAAAATCTTCACCTATTTCACCTTTAATATGAATTTCAATCAATAATTCGAGTTGTCACATTAGATAAAACTGAGGTTGGGGAACATTTTATCTTGAGCACGGAGTTTGGACACAGCAGAACATAGATAAGGACACGTCAGACAGGTATATGAAGGATTCGGTGACATTCATGGAGTTCATTCAAGCTTTTCGGCTGCGCCCGGTCAGGATGATGTCATCCACAGATGAAATACGGGAGTAAAGATAGTGTCTCTCACATTCACTCTCTCGCTCATTTCTTTCCTTGGCGTGGGATGCTCTCTCTTTCTCTCTCTCTCTCTCTCTCTCTCTCTCTCTCGTCCTCCTGTTTTCCGTCACTCCCACAGAAACTCTCTCTCTCTCTCCCTCCCTCCCTCCCTCCCCTGGCTCACCCCTGTATCTCTCCTAAATCTACTCTGTGACGGTGGAAAAACATCATATGGGCTCAATTTCCTGACCCTCTCTCTCTCTCTCTCTCTCTCTCTCTCTCGCTCTCTCTCTCTCTGTGTCTCTCAGCGATGGGCCTCCTAAGGCCAACGCTGGTGGCTCCGCCGTATCCCTCAGCACATCTTTCACTTAACACCAAGCAGACTGTAACACAAGCAGCTCCATCTGCACGCAGCACTTTCAGGGACCTGTTTACGCAGAAAAGATCACCGAGAACACGCAAAGGGGAAGACAACACGCTACCAAACAAATTCTGACATCGCTTGTTCTAATGGCGAATGAAGCACGTCAGCTTGATCCGCCACTGGCGAGCGGCGTTTTAGCCGGGAGGAGAGACGCTTCTCTTATCGTTAAAGGTGCAGTGTGTAAGATTTGGTGGACCCGCTCCTCATGTAAATATACATTAAAGGGATCATTTAAGGGTAATGGAAAAAAAATAATTATATTATTGCACTTTTTTCAACCCAAAGAAGTGATACAAATGACTGAAATCGTACACACTGCACCTTTAAATGAGCCCATTACTGTATATTGACATGAGGAGAGGGTCCTCTCTATGGGGGCGGCCATGTTTTTAGTAGTCTGCACGGTAGCCCAGAGTGGACATCTTTTGAGAGCTACCACAGGTTCTCCTGCAGGCTCAGACAGGTGAGGGGGAGGTGACGGATACAACATGCAACGTCACCACAAGGTGTCACCAAATCTTACGCACTGCACCTTTAAGGAAAAGCTCATTCGAGTTAAAGGGAGGTTGCAGCTGCAGCAGAAAATGTTCTGTCCCGTGGATTTTCGGGCTCACTTTTGTTTTTCAGACTCACATTTCTTTCCTCTTATGTAACGCTGGCCCAGAGAGGATATGCGGTGTATTACGAATATTTCTGTGTGTGTGTGTGTGTGTGTGTGTGTGTGTGTGTGTGTGTGTGCATGTTCCTTTACTATTTTTACTCCAGACGTGTATTTTTTTTTTTTCAGCCTACAGGAAATGTTACGACCCCATGAATCAAAAAGTGCCTGTCACCGGGGCGACTCCTCCCCAGCTGGAAAACAAACCATACCCCATGAAATGTGCCCCCTCCCGACCCCTGCACTTCTGCAGGGGTTCAGCTCAGGTTCAGTGGTGTGGGGTCAAAGGTCACGGCTCATTATGGTCTGCTTCTTAATACCACCCACCCAGCCTGCCTTTAACAGCACTTACTGGACTGTTTCAAAACCTCTGGGAAACATTTGATCAATTTGATTTTTTTTTCTTTCTTCATCACCTCGGACGTCTGCCTCAGCCTAAATGGAAAAGTGATAAGGTGATTAATGTTATGAGGTAATCGTCGCTCCTCCCTCATGGAAACTCGTACTTTTTTTTGTTTTTTTTCTTGGTACAACGGTTCGGCCAGAGACACTTCCCACAAGGAATTGACCATTTATAGCAAATTGTTTTACGGTTCTATTTGGAGGAAAAGACACTGCCTTTTTGAGGAAGCTCCTCCAAGAACCAGGGCTCTGCCGGGTCAAACTAATCCCACTTATTAAAGCCTTAAGTACACAGCTCGTAGATATTATGGAAACTGGGCTCATACAGAAAACTCCAATTTGGGTGGAGAGTGGATTTTATAGAAAAACTTGTGTGGAGCAAACATTTGAGTAAAAGACCCAAACGGAGACTGGAGGGTAAGACTGAAGTTCAGCTTCACTGGCTGTTGTTGTTGTTGTTGTTGTTGTTGTTTGCCGTCTAAGTGAAACTGTTGTGGACTCTAGTCTGCTTTTGTCTAAAAATGAGAGTAAAGTGTTGTTTAAAAAAAAAAAACTTAACAAACACAACTAGAATAAACACTGTAAAGTAAGATTGTTGTAAAAATGTACAAAAAATAAAATATAGAGGCTACAGATACAGATAGAGATACAGTTTAATTAGAAACTACTGTTCATACATGATGCACATGAATCTTGGTCAAATAAATATGAATATGAATGTGAACATGAACTCTAATCTCATTCAATTATTTGAACAAATAAGTCATATTTGGAATAATGAGAGAAATAAAAACAATAACAATAATAAATAAATAAAGAGGATACAAATTGTAATACTACAATAAATCCCAAGTGTCTCAAGAGTAAAGGTAAAAACACAGCCTCTATCATAAGCACTTTTTAGGGTTTGTTGTGTTTATTTTCAATCTAAAATAACAAGCCATTTTTCATTTGATCATCTTTGTCGTGTTAAAGGTTCGGTGCACAAGATTGACGTGACATTATCTTGGTCGAAATTGAATATAAAATCTGAGCGCACTGATGTTTCCACGAGTGTAAAATGCGCTCTTTACATACCAATGAGCAAATTCTCACGACAGAATGTTCTACCTCTATTTTTTTTTTTACAAAAGCCCAGACTGGAGAATCTAAAACACAGTGGGGGGCCATCACGGGTTCCCCTCCACGCCTGGGAAGGGTAGGGTGAGGTTATCGGGGCGCTGGGCTCTGACGTGCAGCTCAGACACTAAACGTCACTGAGCGCTACACAGTGTAGCTTCAGATGAACAGCATTACTGTCGGAAATGATGTGCAAGTGTCAGATGGCACGAGTCCATCAGTGCTTTAAGAACAGAGCCGTGAGCTTATATAGCGCGCCCCACCCCCCTCACCCCCACCCCACCCCCACCCCCACCTGTATGGACATGATTGGATTTAACTCATCAGTCCAGCGGCCCGGCCAGATAATCAAGGACCCACTGTTGTCAGAATCACGGACGAAGCTGCTGACGCCGGTCACCTGACGCCAGCGCGGTGCGCGGCGCGGCGCGGCGCACCGTCTCGGAGCTTGTCTACTCGTGAGGCTAACGCCGCGTCAACGCGGGAGGCGCAGTGTGAACAGTGTGTCAGGCTTCAGAGCTCCATCTGTGGCCGGGACGCACACAAGGATGGGTTCAGGCAGAGCGGCGGCAGCAGCAGCAGCAGCAGCAGCAGCAGCAGCAGTAGCAGCAGCAGCAGCGAGAGAGAGAGTGGGCAGGTCACACAAACCAACAGAGTGCCTGCTACGCCTCAATATGCTCCGGGTGCAGTTTAAAGGTGCAGTGTGTAAGATTTGGTGACATCTAGGGGTGAAGTTGCATGTTGTATCCACGCACCCTTCTGCAGGGGAACCTATGGTCGACTTCAGTTGTCATTAAAGGTGCAGTGTGCGAGATTTCAGTTACTGTTGTCTCTTCCGAAAAGTATCACACAACAACTACATAATGACATTTTCATGAATTTAGCTAAATCAGCTAAATGCAATTTTTGCTCCATTATCCTTCAGGAGTGGATCCTGCCTATGGGGGCCGCCATGTTTTTACAGTAGCCCAGAGTGGACACACTAAACAGTTTTGGAGTTTTATTGACAGCTGAAGCTACCATCGGTTCTCCTGCATGTTCAGAAGGGTGAGGGTGAGGTGATGGATACAACATGCAACTCCACCACTAGATGTCACCAAATCGTACACACTGCACCTTTAAAACACCAACGATAGTAAATCCACTTTTACGACTGTAAAAGCATGGCGGCCTCCGTAGAGAGGACCCGCTCCTCATGTAAAACGGGCTCATATTCGGCTCATGGAGTGAGAAAAATGAGCGAAATCTGGCACACTGCACCTTTAAGTGCTCACGCTTCCGACTGCAGAATGCGTGGCCATCACGCAGCTGTATAGACAGCTGGATCGATTGGAACAGAGGCCGGCCTGTTCCGTCAGGACACATGATGTGTACGCTCTAAAGCTGCGGCCGAGTCGCTGTCTGCGCGGAGGAGCCCGCGGGTCTCTTCGTAAATCACAGCCGCTGTTTAACGGCCTTGTTCGTGATATTTAGATTCGCGCACAGATCCCTCCCTCGGATTAAGGGGGGGGGGGCGTCGAACTCATGTTCACCGAGGGCCACACCAGCGTTATGGTTTCCCTCAAAGGGCCCATTGTCGGCGGGAGACTATAAATGCACTCGCTCCTCAGCATAATGTGAAATAATCGGATGGAATTGCAGGATGTAAAAACGCACTCCGTGTGAGGACATAGCTCGGTGTAGCGCCGCACATTCAAAGTAGCATATGTAATCAATTGCAGTTGAGGGTCAATGTGCGTTAAAGCCGCACAGATTCTCTGTTTCAGACAATTAACTGCTTTTAGTTCACGTGGATTTGGCCCACGGGCCTTTGCGTGTGAAACCTGAACCTTCGATCATCGGGCTCATTTTGTTCTCAAGCTTTTACCAGAACTCAGTTTTTTGCATCCTTTGCAAAAATGTAAGTAGTTATTGTGACACCCCCCCCCCCCGAAAGTAACTAATTTAGTAATTAAGTTACAGCCTTAAAAAGTAACTAGTTAGCAGGAAACGGGGTTTTTTTTTGGGGGGGGGGGGGGTTTGCATTCACCGTGTCACAAGCATTCGTACTGTGCATCCGATTGGAAAATCGGGAATCGAACCTCTGACCCGCTGGCTAGAGGACAGCTCGTCTAACACCTCCGCCGCACCTGCAACACGCCATTATTGTATCTAGCATCGCTTTGCGCGTGCGACTGCGTGTGTGGTTTTGTGTTCATCTCCGAGGACCCGCCCACCTCTGCCACCGATTGGCTCACCATGAAATGCGACTCTACCTTAGCCAATCATCATCACTTATACCCGAGTGTCAGCGTCTAAGCATAAGAGCCTGGTCGGGTGAAAAACTTAAGTCGGCTAAATTCATGTAGCGCTAACTTCCAGGTCATCGTGACATCACATGACATCACATGACATCACATGGCATCACATGACATCACATGACATCACATGACATCACACTGACCCCGCATGAGAATCTAAATGGCTTGAGGAGCCAAGTCTTCTGCTCCCTCTACAACAAACCCTGAGCTTTCTTTTCTCCACAAACCTTTTACACACGCAAACAAACCTACAGCACACACCGGAGGAAAGAAACACTCGGGGTTATAAAAAGAAATTAATAATTTTTTTTTTTTTCCAAACATGTCTCCTTTAAAAAAAAAAACCACACATTTCAAAACAAACATCAGTTCATTTCCAACGTGAACGTTTGTGATGTCAAACGTCCTCGCAGCGTCTCTCGCAGCAGCACCTGGTGTAAGCCTTTCTTGACAAGAGCCTGCAGCGATCCCCCAGCTGCTCCTGCATGTGATGTGTGTGTTTGCACGCCGCGCATAGGATGCGAGTGTCACAGACCGCCTGCAGCAACAGCCGCCTCAGGGCTTTGAAGCCATCGCATCCATCCAGCCTGATCCTGTATCAGTGGTTTTGATATGTACGCGCTTGTCGGCGCGCGATGCTAGGTTCAGTTTTTTTGGGTTTTTTTTTTTTTTTTTTTACAAGTTCTGCAGAGGAGCGAAAAATAAAAAACAAAAAAAAAGGGTAACGTGAGGAAAGCAAGTATCATGTGCCAACCACGAGAGTGGACTGACGGCTGTTCGCACATTTTTATGGTTTATAAAAACATATACTTTCTGCTCCAAAGTCGAAAGGAAATGTGGGAAATGTTCACACCTGCGCATGTAACTGAACTCCCCACATCAGCAAACAGCCTGTTTCATAAGTTGGTAGGAAATCAGTCACATAACAGCAATTACATCTTTTTTTTTTAACTACCAAGATTGAAAAATTAAAGTATCCTCAATTCTTTTTTACAGTGCATGTCTCTGAAAAGAGGAAGATTGAATGTCATGCTAACTGATTAAAATTGCATAAATCCAACAATAATATTGCCAATCCGCATTTCCTTTGAAGGTAACTGCAAATACAGGGTTTTGTGGGGATTAAAGGTCCAGTGTGTACGATTTCAGTGAAACCGTCTCCATGAAAATTGGCAGATATTAAATGTCATATACTTATTCTGATGATTTTTTGTGAGTGTACAAACACCTAAACTGACAATTTGTTGTTTTCATTTTTCCTGATTGAGCCCATTATAATCAGAAGAGGGTCCCCTGCATGGAGGCCGCCATGTTGCACAACAGTGGCGTAGTAAAACTTCGCATCAAGAGAACTGAATGCTACCTTGCACTTTAAGTGATCATACACCACAAACACAGTAATTATCAATACAAATACATGTACGTGCGTACACACACACACACACACACACACACACACACACACACACACACACACACACACAAA
>JAFBJT010111182.1:39200-55813 GCA_016785325.1 Chascanopsetta lugubris
AAACAACAACAACAACAACAACAAGCCTCAGCAAAGCAACATTCTCATCAGCAGAGGAACCGGAGTCACTGCACTGACGCCGAACCGAGGATGTCGGACTCGGTGGAGTTCTGCTCGTAGCAGATCTTAACGAGAAATACGTCTGACACATCAGAGGCGCTGTTTATCTTTGCCGCAGTCGGAGGAGAACGTCAGAGAGTATCCGCTTTAAACGCTTACACCGCAAAACAAATCCCCCCCCCCTTTTAAGCCCAGTTTAATGAGGCGATTGAAACTCCGGATCCGCCGCTTCCTCGTTTTCATCTGATGAGCGTGAGTCACCTGACGATGGACAGCTCTGTCTCGTTGCCTTGGCCGGAGACTGGACTCTCCTCCAGGAGAGGCCGTGGCCCATCACTGGCCGCCAGCTGCACTCGCCGTCTTCAAAGGAGCAGTAGCTGCCATTGAGGAAGTTGCCTGGAGAGAGAGAGAGAGAGAGAGAGAGAGAGAGAGAGAGAGAGAGAGAGAGAGAGAGGGAGAGAGAATGCATCAAGGGAGGACAGGAGGAGATGATGAGGTAAGAAGGGCATGTAATGAGTGGACGGGCACGGCAGGGGGGAGGCGGGGGGGCAGGGGGGTGACAGAGAGAGAGAGAGAGAGAGAGAGAGAATGGACTGTTGGGTGGGTTGTGGGTGTGGGGGCGTGGGGCTTGGGGGGGGGGGGGGGGGGGGGGGGGGGGGGGCGGGGGGGGGGGGGGGGGTGAGGGTGTCGGGGTGTGCGGGTGGAGGAGTTGAGCGACAGTGAAGGCCAAGGGGTTGAAAGGAGAGACGCTCACACAGGGGGTGAGTGCTAACGGCTTAGAGGTTACAATTGGTGGAGAAAGGGGGAGGAGGGGGGAGGGGGGGGGCAGATGATGGAAAGCCAGAGGACACAGGAGGAGGGAAAGTCAGCCAGCTGAAATACTAGTGTGTTATTAGTGTGATGGAGCTGAATACAAGTGTTATGGAAAATGGTACATAGATGTGTGTGTGTGTGTGTGTGTGTGTGTGTGTGTGTGTGTGTGTGTGTGTGTGTGTGTGTGTGTGAATGATTGTCATAACATTTCTCAGATGATCTCTCTAATTCTTTCAGTCAGACTTGTGATGTGCGTAAACGCTGTAAACATGACTCATCAATCCTGTGTTTCCAGGAGAAGCTGTGGAGATGATGGAGGTGGTGAGGTGGTGAGGTGGTGAGGTGGTGAGATGTTCACCAGGTCACAGAGGAGATGAAATACATGAAAAAAAAATCACCTGTCCCTATAGTTTCCATTTTATGGCCCGTATTTTGCACATTTAGTGACAAAGTGTCACTTGTGTTTTGATGAATACTGAGATACTTTATGAATTTCAACTTCAACGTGCAAAATATGTTGTGTTCAGTTTGATAGTTTTTCCCTAATATATCTCTAAAATCCATTTTGTGCTTTTCTTCACTCTAGTCGGATGTTACACTCCACATGCAGTCAATTGTATAAAACTTGTCTGGAAAAATGTGCAAAAGCTCGGACTCACGGCACATTTTCAGACCCTTCTGAAATCAATGTAAGTTCAATCGATCAGCTCCAGGCGGACATTCGAGTCTCTGTTGTAAAAGGGTTAAAGGTCTGTGATTGTCTAAAAATAAAAGTTCGAAGCATTTGGTACTTTATCCCTGAATTACACATGCAACTTTTTACGTGCAGCAACATATTGAGTGTGTTTTCATTTTCACATGTATGTAAACGCATATACGATATTTGTAACTTGAATAAATGATCATTAAGTGTGAAGACAGTTTTGACCACATGTGATGTTCTGCGGCCCCTCGAGAGCAAACACAATGCTGACGTGACCCTCGCTGGAAACGAGTGTGTCAGTGTCAGTGTGGTGCTTCACCATGAAATTTAAATATTGCATAAACATAATTTCCCCCTTGAACTGTTAACATCAGTCAGTGTGCAATCATGGTTTTTGATGATTTCTAAGTATTTGAACTTCAAAACAAACTCGGGAAATGGTGACAAGTGTAGGTTTGTCCATTTTGGGCTAATGTGAAAACGTGGTGATGCAACATGGCGGCAATTCGTGCATCTGGATCATTTTACAATGATACAGATATCGTTGGCACTATTCCATTTTCTGTTTCTGATACTTAACAGCTGACTCTTCACAGTTGGCGGTTCAACTCAGGACTTCTTGGTTTCTTTTGACAGTGTTTTCAAGGTTTCACCTTATGTTTGGCGCATGTTCCTTCTGTCATCAGCTCCGATCTGAGCGCCTGTTTCCTAAGAGCACATGTGCCCTGGTAAGGTTGTGCTTTGTGGACATGGCATTGTTTAGATCAGGGGTGTCAAACATAGGGCCCGCGGGCCAGAACCGGCCCCCCACACTGGTCTAATCCGGCCTCTTGAATTACGTACTTTGGAAAAACAGCTTTCTTCATTTATGTTGCTCATTTTGAGAAGAGACATCGTCATCTGTTTTTAATCTGTTCCATCTGTTCAAACCCTCGCTGTCCAGCCGGCCTGAGGGTTGAGAACATCACTGTCTCGCTCACACACACATACACACAACCATCAGCCACTGATGGCGCAATCATTTTTTATCACTACAATTTTTACTCCAACAGATATCAAAGATACAAATCTGACAAGACCCTGGGAAAAAAAAAAAATCTTATGTAACATGAAGAAAAACATTTTTCTTTTCCCAGTAGGAAAAAAAAAAGCCTTTCTGAGGATTTGCGTGAAAATAAGTGAATTTGTTTTTCGTTCTCGGTGTCTGAGTCACACTCGTCGTTATTCGAATCAGTTAGCGTCACTTAGATGTTCTTGCTGCACAGAGATTCAGAGTGGGGTAATGGGATCACTGCAGAGTGTGTGTATGAGTATATGAGCTCAGACTCTCTGGCTGTTAACACAGGAAGTTGTGTTGTCACCAAAATGATTTGAACTGGTCACACTCTCTTTAATTAGCTCGGGACGAGGCTGCATCATTACCACTCTATGGGAAATGAACTCTAATTACTGATATGTTGTGGAGTCTATAAGACAGGGCGGGGCAATTATTTTTCCAGGGGGAGGGGCCACATAGGAAACCCGGATTGTTACCGAGGGCCAAACGAACTTTGCTGCATCAGGACCCGTTGGTATCATTCAGTTAAAGGTGTAGTGTGTAAGATCGAGAGGTGAGGTGGCATCTCGTTTCCATCACCTCGCCCTCCATGTGGGAGAAACTATGGCCGACTTCAGTTGTCATTTAAACTCAAAAGATCTTTAGTCCGTCCGCTCTGTGGTAAAAAGATGGCGGACGCCGTAGAGAGAACCCGCCCCTCGTGTAAATATACATTCATGGGCTCATTTAAGGGTAATGGGAAAAAATAAAACATTTAGGTTACAATCAATCGATGAGGATGTCTGTGTGTGAATGTTTTGCAATATTTTGACAAAAATGAGCGAAATCTTACACCCTGCACCTTTAAGATCCAGTCGTCAGGGCAAAGAGAGCAGCCAATTGCCTCTGGGAAGTGAGAAGATGAGCACCCAGGGCTATTTGCTGAGCAGCGCAGCCCTCACAGCCCTGTCGGGTGATGACGGGTGGCATTTATTTCATCACACGTGAAATAAATCAAAATAAATAAAAAAAAATTCCTGCTGGCGTCCACTTTTGATGCGGAGCGACGTGTCTGCGCGGTTGAGGGGGAACGCGGCAGCTCCGGAGAGCGGCGGGGCGTCTGCAGGATTCAGACCCGGCCACATCAACCGGAGGGAAGCGCGACTCAAAGAGCCGGGGATGTGTCGACGCATAACGATGTCGCGGAAGGATGGCGAGGAGGAGGAGATCCACAGGGAGCGCGCCTCCCCCCCTCCCACACACACACACACACACACACACACACTTTACATGTCAGGAATGTCTGTGATTGACAACGAGCTGAGGTTTGTTCCCACTGCCTCTCTCTCGCTGCGCTTCCCCGTTAATGAGCCTTGGCACGGCCCATGAAGGATTTAAATAGATCAAATCAGATGAGGATAACTTGCAGCGGAGATCATAGAGAATACGGTATCAGAGCGGGAACAGTGTGTGATGGGGGCGGTGGGGGGGGGGGCGGGGGGGGTAATTGGGGTGATGGAGCTGAAATAAACACAACGAGCAAGGGGAGAAGCGTTCTGTGTGTGAGGGGGGGGTGGGCGGGGTCCGGAGAATGAGGCGTGGATGGTCAGTATCCGTCCCGGGCTATTTATAGATCAGATGGCAGGACAGAGAAGGGGGAACTTCAAGGGCCCATGTCCGGCCTCCATATGTCAGTCAACTTTGAGTATGATGACGACGGACGGCGGGAAAGGTCGCAGCTTTAAAGGTGCAGTGTGTAGGATTTGGGCCATTTTTACCACAAAAATATTGCAAAACAATGACATACAAAGGTTTTCACAAATCTATAATCACGTGAATGGTTTATTTTTTCCCATAACCCTAAAATGTGCCCAATAATGGGTATTTACACGAGGATGGGGGCCGCCATGTTTTTTTCAAAATGAAAGCAACTTCACTTCAAAGGCGGGTTGCATCTCACTGAAAATGGGTCCCACATTTGGGACACGACCCACCAGGGGAGAATCCCCGGACTAAACTGTAACAGTGTGGATGTGAATGAACATATGAACATGATGCTGATTCCAGAGTAAAGAGATTTGAGTCGATCCAAACAGGTGCAGACTGCGTCCAGAGAACGACGAGTTCAAACAGTTCAGCCCGAGGATTAAGACTCCAAAACCTCTCCAGTTTGTATCAAACCGACTGACCCTGGATCAAACCATCTCTTGGTCAGCCTCAGGTCGCCATGGCAACGACAGTCGTCCAGGAGCGGCTTGTGGAGAAGAAGGTGAAAGTCCGCTCCTCGTGTGCGCAGCTGGATGCTTTTGTGGAGCTGCAGACAAATGGCGCTGACTTCCTGCAGCTTTGACAAAGGTGTGACGCTGCAGCTGCAGCGATCGGGATTTGGATTCAAAGGTGCAGTGTGTGCGGTTTCGGTCATTCTTGTATTGACGAAAAAAATCAAACATGTAGAAATCAACAACATGGATTTTTCCATCAGTCTTAAATTTGCCCTCAGTGTGTAAGATCTGGTGACATCTAGAGGCGAGGTTGCGTGTTCTCACCCTCACCCGTCTGAACATGCAGGAGAACCTGTGGTTGTTCATTTGTCATTACATCTCAAAAGATGTTCACCACGTCCACTCTGGGCTACTGTAAAAAAAGATTAAAAAAAATAAATAAAACATGGCGGCCCCCGTAGAGAGGACCCCCTCCTCATGTAAATATACATTAATGGGCTCATCTTAGGGTCATGGGAAATCATTTTCATTTAGGTGATTATAAATTCATGGAAACGTCAGTATGTGATGTTTTTGTGATATTTTGTGACAATAGTGAGAAAAATGAAAAAGTGAAATCTTACACACTGCACCTTTGATGTTTGTTTGTTAAGTCGCCCAGATCGGACACACTAAACATCCTTTGGGTATTAACGGCAACTGAGGGCAACCATAGGTTCTCCGAAATGCTCAGAAGGGTGCAGTGATGTATACAACATGCAACTCCTCCACTAGGTGTCACCAAATCTTACACACTGCCCCTTTAAAATGAGAATAGATTCAGTTTTAAGGTGAACACACATGCTCGACCAGGCTCTCCATGATCTGCTTGTTGCCTGTTTCACTTAGCAGTGAAATATGAATGTCTCTGAATGAGGTCAATCATTTGTATACGCAGGAAGTGTGTTGCACTTTTCCTATTTCTGCTTGCATAAGAAATCACACACACACACACACACACACACACTACACACACCACACACTACACACACATTACATTGAGATTATACCCTTGGGTTAGTCCCTAAGGCCAATTAGCAGCGATAAGTCCCTCTGCAGTATAAAGGGAAACCAGCCTCTCGTTACCCTCTTATTTCTCAGCTCCCGTTGTTCGGGAACCTGTGAGCGCGAGGGAGCGGCCATCATTTTAATAAGCGGCGCATGGGAGGCTGCCCTGCACTGCCGGCGAGGGCGAGTCAGTTTCATGCTGTGAGTGAAAATCTCCAACTGCATGTGTGATGTAGAAATGCATGCACGCAGGTAGGAGTAAAATTAGACCACACACACACACACACACACACACACACACGCACACACACACACACACAGAGAAACAGCACGGCCTGAGGGACCTCACTTGTAAATAAGATGTCAGCATACTTGGCTAATGTTCCGCTCAGGCCCGGAGAAAGGCAGAACACAAATGTGCAAAGGCGTGGAAGTAACAACAGTGGAGTATGTCAAGGGTGAGAAATGCTGGCCAAGCAGAGTGTAGCCATTTAAAAAAAAAAAATTTTTATATCCCCCCGCCTCCTCTCCTCCTCGAGCCTGGATGTCAGGGAGAGCACACACGGCTGTTGCTCTGCTGCAACAGACCCTTTAAAGACAAACGCATGACGGATGACCAACTTCACAACTAGGCCATTTAGATGTGTTTAATGAATGCAGGAAGGATGCCCCACACATGAGCCCCCCGTCCTCCCCCTGTGTTCTTGTAGTACTCACGGCACATGTCGCCTTCGTCGTCGCCATGGGGACAATCTGTATTGAAGTCGCAGAGTTTGTCCAGTGGGATGCCGGACCCCAGGTGACAGTTGTATTGAGCCTCCAGGGTGATGTTTGGACCCGCTGAGGAAGCTGGGACAGAGGAAAGAGAGAAGTCACTGTCGGGGTCGACGACTCATCGGAGACGTTTCCATCGTGTCGTCACCGATGACAGAAGTGTTGTGGAGCCGTCGGTTTGTTATATTGTCATTTGAATCGTTCTTTGATTTGGTGTGCAGACTTTGTGTTCATCAAACCAGGTTTATCTCCGACAATAGAATAGATAAATAAATAAATAGATTCATTCAGAATAATAAATATGACAACAATATAAAGAATATGATAATAATGATGAAAATATGCATCATAATTAGTAAAATAATTAAAAAATATTCACAACTACTAATCTGGTTTCACGTATATATATTCACATATTCACATATACATATATATATATATATATATACACAAACACACACACAGGCAGATAAATATACATACATCAATAAACATACACATGTAAAGATACACACACATGTACGCACGCACACTTGCACACACTCACACGCACACGCACTCTCGTGGCATGAGGCATTCAAATATCAAAACAAATATTGTGCTTCTTTCATTGAAAATGCGGTTATATGAATGTTGTTGTCATGAATCAAGATTAGCGCCCATTAAAGTACGCGTTCGAAAAAACCCCAAAATAATCCAAATGGTGCGACAGCAATTGTGACCCAACTGCAACAACTAGTTTATGTGAGGACACGTGAGAGGACGAGTTCAAAGGGTTCACAGACCGACCCGCTTACTCACGTGTGTTCTGTGTTCATACGTGAACACAGAACACACACAGAGCCGGGGCCGACTTATCTTTTTCAATTTGACCAAACCGGCACCACCCGATTCTGCCCTTGGCCGTTAAAGATACACACGTCACATCCAAAAAGCAGAAAATATGGTGCTACGGCAATAACAGTAACAATATATATATATATATATATATATTTTTTTTTTTACAGTGCTGAGTTGTGTTACATGGTGGCTAATTGAGTGCAGCTCCTAGATTTATACGTTGGACACAGAGCGCTGATCTATAGCGCAGGGAAAACATGGGGCAATATACAGACACAGCAGAAAAGTGCATCAGTCAGTGACAAAGGCTAATATAAGCTCTGCCTGTAAACCGGCGCGGCGTCAACACGCCGCCTGTAGCCTCATAAATAACTTGGCCCCGGCTGCACAAGCATCTGGCTTTGAATACAGTACATATCCATCAGACGGGGAACACAGGCAGCGAGAACAATGACCTAGATACTGTGGAGTAGCAAAGAGGGGAGGGGAGGGAACACACACACACACACACACACACACACACACACACACTCACTCACTCACTGATGTCACCGATCTCTCAACAGCTCAATTGAAAGCTTGGGACATTTGCATACCTATGCAAATCAGAGCGGCGATAACTGACTGCTCACCTCCACCCTCATCACGACGGCGGGTACGGAAGAGAAGCTGATCCGCTGACGGGGATCTCATCTCCTCCCTCACCCCCGCAGAGGGGGAGGGAGGAGGTGGTGGTGATTCTTATCATGAGTGACGGGCGCCACACACTGTAGTTTGTCCTTCATTTGTATTATGGAGATTCGGTCCCACACACAGATGAAGTGTGATAGCACCACAGACAAGGCGACGCAGCCCATACCAAAGCTGTAATGTGGAGATTCAAAGACGTTTTGTCTACTTTGTATTTCGGTTTGCATCATTTAAAACATGTGACGTGATGTTTCACTTTGGGTCTCGCTGCCTCGGATTCATGCGCCAGAGCGACTCGGGACTCAGACTCACAGCGGCACAACAAAAGGAAAACATTAAATCCTCGAAATGTACAACAGCGTGAATTTACATACAAATGAGTGGTGAGCCGGTTCGTCGTTTGATTGTTTTATGTATTTTGTATTGTCTCTCTTCATCTGGACATTATGAGCAGAGCTTGTGATGAAAAGTCGATGTCAAAGGTCCAACATGTAAAATTTAGATTAAACACATGTATCAGCAGAAATACAACCCCCCCCCCCCCACAAACCCCCCAACAAACGTTTTTATGAGAGTAAAAGAACCTGAGAGAAGGATTTGTTATCAACACGTCAACATGTGACCCCTGAATGAACAAACTAATGACTTTATGAGATCGAATGACTTCAGGCTCCTATGGAAGCGAATGGTGAGGTGAGAGGTATCACTATGTCACTCAAAATCTCATTATTATCATTATTATTATCATAATAGTAAGACCAACAATGATGATAATAGTAATAATAATAATTTATAATTATTATTACTATCATATTCTTTTTATCATTATTATTATTATTATTATTGTATTGTTATCATTCTTATTATTATTGTATTGTTATCATTCTTATTATTATTGTATTGTTATCATTCTTATTATCGTCATCGTCAACATTAATATTATAATAATAATCATCATTATACATTATATTTAAAGGTGCCTTCCATGAGACTCTCAGACATTAAAATAGTACAAATCATATTAACAGATGAATAATCAATAAAACATAAGTTATCATGTCCTCAGAGGAGAATAAAGCAAACACACATAGTGCAACAGTATAAAAACATGTTTTTTTAATGCACTCATCTATTTCACTCTGCGTGTTATAGATACAATTAAATATGTGCAGGGGAAAATGTCACCAGTGATTATAAGGACCACTATATATTTAATCTGCTCGGGAAATATATGGATTTAATGGTTTACACATAAATTATTGACTGTTTGATTGACTGTTACAATCGCGTGGCAGCTGCAGAGAAATTATTGTCTGGACCTGAGATATATGTTTTTTCATTTCATGGTTAAAACTGATTCGCAGCACATTTGACAGGGGCCAGTGCCTCCAGTCGGGAAAACTGGCGCAGTGTTCATTCTATGGATTGAAAGGAGGGGTCGTAGTTTTGTTTTATAGGACTCAAACGCATTATGTGCACTATTAGACGCACTATTAGAGCCTTAATGGCTGCAGAGAGCCACATTAATATGTCAGTGAGCGATCCAGATGAAATTCCAAAAAAAACAAAAAAAAAACATTAAATTGAGTCGCTGACTTTGTTAATGTAAGCCCCTTTTCATCAGTGCCACTGCTGCACGGTGTAATCTCTCTTTCAGGACACTTTGTAAAGTAAAGAGTGAGCACACGCACGGAACACACCATCAGCATTTACACAATAAAACAAATGGTAGGGTGTTATTCAAATGAGGCGGGCCTTTGTTTGTTTCTGTCCGACTGTGTGGGTGAGGATGTGCTCCCACTATGTGGATGTAGTCATGCTCAGCACATGCATTATGCATTCGCTCTCCACGCTCAGCGGCTTCCTCCTCGTATAATATTGACACCGCAAGCACAAGTGATTTATCAAGAGAGGAAAAAACTTATCTGGAGTACCTCAGGGCGAGGTATGTAAATGCATTGATTCACCTCCCTTTGATGACAGAGGGGTAAGAATGCATCAAAGCCAGTTTGTCATTGAACTACAAAAGCAAGTAGGAGCAGCCGGCGGCGCGGCTGCTGCCCTCATGGCCTGGCACACTTCTGGTATCACGCTGAAAACACGTGGGTCAGCGCCGGGTGTTCAGCGTACGGCCCGCGGGCCAAAGCCGGCCCACCCGACGCTGCGCTGTGGCCTGCAAGATGACTTTGCAAAGTGTTCAAATCACATTACCAAGAAATAGTTGCCCTTTACAAAGACAGGGAGCGAGGAGGTGCAGAGTTCAGTTCCATGCCCAATTATCAAACATCAAGTTCCTGGCGATCACACCTGATAAACCGTCAACAGCTTTAAAAGACAGATTGTTACAGGTGTACGTGACACATGTTCAGAGGTGGGAAATGGGAAAACAATCCCAGCGCACAAAGCACTGAGGAAACCTTTTCATGCCACAACAAAGGAAACCTTATACCACAAGATAAGGCATCAAAACAAACACTGGAAACTGACACATTCAGTCTCTGCTGTCGGCTCAGGCTCCTTTTCTTTTGATTTAAAGTGAGTCTTATTCCTGATAATAGCGAAAAACTCAGTTCCTCGTTACCTCATTTTCAAAATGATGCCTTTGTCAAGGCTGACTGAATTTATCATCCAAACAGAAATCCTGTTAAAGGTGCAGTGTGTGAGATTTGGGTCATTTTTGTCACTTGAAATATTACAAAACAATTACATGTTGACATTTTCATGACTTTTCCTAAATGTTTTTTTTTTTTCATACCCTTAAATGAGCTCATTAGTGGATATTTACAAGAGGAACGGGTCTTCGCTACAGGGGGTTACTGGGTTACTACTTTACAGTAACCCAGATTGGACATGATGAACATCTTATGAAGTGAACATCTTATAAAGTGTCTGGATCGATAGAAGTGTACAAACCGCTAACGTCCCACTGACGCCATTCGTCTCCGCTCCCGGAGAAACCCGCAGTCCTACCGAGCGGTGAATACACAGTTGAGTTGCCGCACAGACATGTTTAAGTGACGGACCGTTATTATTTCCTGTTTGGAGAAGAAAACTACAACACTGAACCACACTACAGTTTCATCAGTGCAGCCCTGCAGTGTCCATGTTAGTCTCTGTGCCCACAACAAATCTCAATCTCAATCTCAACCTTCCATCTCCTGTCATGTGAGTCCTTACTGAAAAAGAATGCCATATTCTCTGGACTATAAGTCGCACCCTAGTTTAAGTTGCACCAGTAAAACGTAAAAATAAAAAAATAAAAACACCATGAGGAGGAGAAAAAAACACCCCACATATATAAGTCGCACCGGACTATAAGTCATATTTATTAGGCAAGTTATTCAACTACACAATAGTAACCAGAACAAAAGGCTGAAATGTTAACGTACATTATGGTATGTTAACGGTATGGTACGTTAATGGTATGTTATGGTGTGTTAACGTAACACATGAACAGTTATTCAGCTACACAATAGCATAAAGAACATACCTGGGAGGCTGAATAGGCTAAATCAACATAACAAGCCAGTGAGTCTAACAAGCAAGTTCACCAAGCTCCTGATCTCATTCCACATCACTGGAGCATATAGTTGTCACATGCCTAGAGCGCCTTCTCGCAGCTGTAATGTTTACTCCTTGTTTCATGTCAGTCAGGATGAATTAACATTTAATAAACACGATAAATAATATATTTTGATATATAAGTTACACCTGACTGTAAGTCGCACGACCAGCCAAACTATGAAAAAAGTTCGATTTATAGTCTGGACAAACATAAACACTTGATATACATGTCTATATGTAAAGAAATGTAAATATATATATATATATGTATGTGTGTATATGTACATGTATAAGGGTGGGTATGTATATATAGATATTTGTATGTGTATATATCAATGCTTGTGTTTATAGGTTTATCTGTTTCTGCACATACGCAAGACATTTTTTCTTCTTCTTCATATTATTAGTATATTAGTCTGTGTCATTGTTATTAATATCGTTGTTATCATAATTATCATTATTATCATCATTATTACGACCATTTTATTCTATGTTTTCTTATTATAAGAATACTATTAGTATATTATTCGTGCTATTGCTATAAATATTACCATTACCGGTGTCTTATATTAAAGTTCTATTCTATTCTATTCATTTCTATGATCTATGAACACATCACATCCTGCCTCTGCCAACTCAGCAAAAAGTCCGCACCCAAGCTTTCAAACATTCTCATAGTATCAATGATTGAAAATTGAGGAGCTGGGGCTCAAACAACCCTCTGCTTCACGTTACCTCCTGAGCCATTGCCGCCCACAACTGCTTTCATCCATGTATGAAATTTTGGTTCTGTTTAAAAATACATTATATAAAAATTCATGACAACCCCTACAAATACTTCTTATGCTGTTTTGTAAAGACAGCTGTATAATCAATCGCACATATGGGCCTAATCGTCACTTTATATACAAAAGTAAATCAAAGCCATTTGTTACTCGAACAATTCAAATGAACAATTTAAATTTGACGCATGAAGTAATATACCCTCTTATCTCCTCCTCTAATTACAGATTGGAATGTATTTCTTTCTTTCTTTCTTTAAGATTTCACCCAAGTTTTGTTTTTCAGATCAGGAGCCAAGCTGCCCCAATTTCTCAGAACTTTTATTCCTGCCATCTGTTCACAGGAAGAAAAACTCTTCACCTACGAGATCAGCAGGGAAATGGAGAACAGAACCAGCCAAGGAGGTTTGCATGTAACAACAGGCAGATGTCCAATGCTTTGTCCTCACTGTGCTGGCTTCATATCGTTTTAAAGGTGCAGTGTGTGATGTGTTGCTCATTTTTTTTCAGCTCTAAAACCACGACAAAACAATCATATACTGACATTTTCATGTATTTATAGATGTCACCAAATCGTACACACTGCACCTTTAACACAAAGTGAGTTTTGTGATGAAAGTCACAATCACAATAGTGATGCAGAGACAAATGACCATGATCTCCACTTTTCTCTCGCTGCACGGGTTGAAATCAGTTGAGCATTTTTCCATAAGCGCATCAGCCATGTCGTGTTTTTGAGATTCCTCTGATAACAGCGTCTCGCTCAGTTGCATATCGTCAGATCATGCAAAGCCACTCTCGTCTCGCCATTTGAATACAACCACCGTCCCTGTTGAGAGTCACGTAACGGGTGTGTGACATGTGAAAGGTGCAGTGTGTACGATGTGGGACATTTTTGTCACTTCTATTGGCAGGGAAAAAAATAACTAAACAATTTCATACTGGCATTTTCATGATCAGCCAAATGCATTATCCTTTCCCTTTCCCTTTAAAGGTGCAGTGTATAAGATTTGGTGACCTCTAGAGGTGACGTTGCGTGTTGTATTCATCACCTCACCCCTCTGAGCATGTGGGAGAACCCATGGTGGACTTCAGCTGTCATTCAAACTCAAAAGATGTTTAATACGTCCAAAACATGGCAGCCCCCCGTAGAGAGGACCCGGTCCACATGTAAATATACATTAATGAGCTCATTAAAGGGCAATTATTAATCTATATTTACATGAGGAGTGTGTCCTCTCAACGGGGACCGCCATGTTTCCACAGTGGCCTAGAGTGGACATACTGAACATCTTTTGAGTTTTAATGATCATCGGTTCCCCTGCATCGTCGGACGGGTGAAGGTGAGCTGATGGATACAGCACGCAACTTCACCACTAGATGTCACCAAATCTTACACACTGCACCTTTAAAGTGGCAGGGAGGTCAATCATTTGTCGGTGTGATCTCGTATCTGTGTCTTCATCTCTTGTGCTTTAATGAGGGGGGACTCTGCTTTACCGGAGGTCAAAGCCACAGACGCGCCTCCACCCTGTTCCGCACTAAAGACGGGATCCAGTGAGTCGCCGGGGATTTACAGCGGCTGCGCTGCCGAAGACGGATGCGGCGGAGTTTTCCAACGGACAGGACGAGAAGCATTCACTCATAAATTCAATTAACTGCACACGGCCATGCTCGATTGGTCAGAGCTCTGCCCAATCACCGTCGCTATCTGTCACGCTCACTGCAGCAGAGACACGGGCCCACACAGGAGCAGACGCATGAAATGGAAATGTCGTTAATGTCGATTGTAAAATACATGAATGATTCAATACATTTAAAAAAAAAAAAAAAAACTTATTCCACATCTTTATTACAATGTGTCTTTGCTTCATTGTTGTATGCATTTACGGGGACAAGAGTTCACAGCTGTGGCAGTTTTCAGTCTTTCATTTGGGCTGAATGTAAATATCAGCAGGGTGAAGATGCTCTGAACAATAAGAATAATGAGCTGTATCGCAGGTTTAGTCACGTTCAATCAATCAATCAATCAATCAATCAACCAACCAACCAAGCTACCTTCCAACCAACCAACCAACCAAGCAGTAGGAGAAGCACTGCTACTACCTGACATCATGTGTGCGCAATTTCATCTTTTTGTGTGTATATAATGTCATTTATTTAATTTAATTTATTTTCTGTAACTTTGTCTTGTAGCTAATGGTGAACTTTCCCCTCAGTGAGATGAATAAAGTTGATCTTGTTTACCAAACCTTTTACAGGAACAGCATGACAAGCACACGTACACACTATTAGTTTGACTCACGTCGAATATGAAATTAAATTTGGAAAAATGAGTCGAGTCGATTGTAATGAATGGCTTTGTTCCACAATGAAAATCACTTCATCTTTTGTTCGGAGGTATCATAGAATCTGCTGAATAAATGAATCAAATGATACAATCTAAAATGTATCATCAACTGATCAACCTGGTTAAGGCCTAGTGATGCTTTGTGGACCAACATGTCCTTTCATCTCTGAAGAATTCTTTAACATAATCACTTTGCCCACTTCAGGTTTAGAATGAGGGGCGTGTGATATGGGGGTTGGGAGCTGAAAATAAAAACAACATTCCTCCATTAAGTCCATGAAGGCGAAGACAGGCAGCAAGGTAACACCTGTGAAGCTGCCAGCGAGGCCGCCACTTCAAAAAACACACAGTGTGTGTGTGTGTGTGTGTGTGTGTGTGTGTGTGACCCTCACACACCCGTCAATCTCCTGCATCACAGAGAACAGTGAACAGTGCATCAGACACAGAATGAGAGGGCTGCAGAGAACCACAACACTTGTAATGTAGTTAAGGAGAGAAAGAAAGAAGGAATCACTAATTGGAGAAGCTCAGCATGAATCTGAAAATACACCATTCACTTAGTTTGGCTCTAAACAAACGTGCCTGTTTGAAATTACATGGCAATGGGAGAAGGTGTCACTCTGGTGACACTGTGTGGGCGAACGCGCCCCGAAGGCTCGGAACTGAGAAATGTTCGTTTACAAACACAGGCAGAGGCTCGTTCCAATCGATGTCAGGCTAAATACAGAAACTCAGAATGAACTGTGCTGGATCCACTCAAGCCAAACAGAGAAGTGTGCAGCGGCTCTGAGGAGTGAATGTGTGAGCACATGCGCGATGATCAAAGAGAAACCTACAGTCGCCTGCTTTGATACATGACTGGGTTTAAAGGTGCAAGTTGTGTGCCATTCCTGTCATTTTCGTCACGTCTAAAGAAGATTGCAAAACAATTACATCCTGACATTTTCATGAATTGAATTGGATTTTAATAATGTTTTGAATTTTTTTATTTTATTTCCATTATGAGCCCATTTTCATGATAGAGAAAATGCCCCCCCCCCTTGATCTTCCTGTGCTCCGCCTCTTTCCCCGGTTGTGAACCAGGGGAATGGCAATGGCAGACAGGTGAAGTGGCCACTCCAGGCCTCATGAGCACTCTGCACAAACCTATGGATGACTTCAGCAACGCCACTTCCATCTTTATATACAGGCAACGATCTGAACAACATTCCCTCGCATTGTCCAAAGAATTCACCAAGTGTGCTTATAAAAGTATCTGACTCAAAAAAAATAAAAAATAAAAAAACTTGTTCCACCTTTGTGACCAAAACTACTTGTTTATGACACATAAACATCATTACTGACAAGTAAGACGGAGTGCCTCTCACATCAAAGCGTCCAGCCTGCAGGCAGAGTGGCTGTGGAGAGCGTGAGCCCTTTGTTTTGTTGAGTAGCTTTTGCATTATTACCAGAGAACTTTTATTTCTCGGTGTGAATGTGTCCTTGAAGTTTCCCTGTTGTTTAGGTTTGGTGACGAGGGGCAGGATGAATGACGCAGACTCGGTTTGATTCAAAGACAAAAAATCCACGTCAGCGATTCACACGGTGCGACAAAATTACCTCATATATTTATAATGTATTATATATTGTATTAGATTCTGATATTTTTACCTCAAATCATGACCGACTTTTTACATTGCCCTAAAATGAGCCCTTTAAAGGTGCAGTGTGTATGATTTTGCTCATTTGGGTC
>JAFBJT010111183.1:43372-55872 GCA_016785325.1 Chascanopsetta lugubris
TGTTGGAAGAGGGGGGGGGGGGGGGGGGGGGGGGGGGGGGGGGGGGGGGGGGGGTCACGCCGAGCCCAACAGTAACACGCACAAACCCCCGATCCTCCTGTTTCCTCATGCTCCCCATGGTCCAGTCCGCCCATATTGAACAGTGATTCTCAACTGGGGGTCATGACCATGAAGTGGGTCCAGGATCCATTTTCAGTGGCTCTGGGGCCTGTATAAATACTGTAGTATTTATACTGTATAAATACAGTATAAATACTGTATTTATACTGTATAAATACAGTATAAATACTGTGCTCTGGTCAGGGGAGTGTCGTCTGCTCTCTCTCCCGGTGACAGCGATGCCCTGTAACGCTAAGAGACACCTGCAATTGCAAAAATAGATGAAAACCAGCAATGTCTGTTTACATAATGCTAACTGACCAAAGTTTGTTTACATATGCTAATTAACCAAAGTACAACTCTGACTACATGAAATATGGATTTGGACAAAAGAGCTCCCTTTTGTTGTCATCCTCAAGTGGCCACTCGGTGAACTGCTAGTCCCTTATGTGCTTCTTCCTCGGTGGTGTCGCGCCATCAACACCGTGCATGCTCCAGTCAGGCTGGATGTTTTTGTAGACTCATGAACAGAAATGTTACGCAGCTCCTCCGGGCCTCCAGCTGTTGTTCCGGGTTCTGCTTTGATCTCTCTATGCCTTTTGTGTCCCGTTGTTTATTGACAGGTTGTCTGATTCTGGACTTTTTGGGTCTAAACCTTTGTAGCTCTGTGCAAATCAGAAATCCTCCATCGAACATCGTGTGAGATGTGGCCTCCGTGCGGGCGATCGTTCACTTCAGCAGGTGTCAGACAGTTGTTTGGTTTTGTTGACTGGATTCAAGGTTTTCTGCGCCTGTGTCCTTTTCAAGGTGCAAGTAAAGACATTAGATCCTATTATTGCCTCTGCGCTTAGGTTTCCTGTTCCTGGTGCTGACAGATTGATGTGCAACCAGTAATTACTGAAAACCCAAATACTGAGTGTTTTCAGTGAGATATGATCTGGAATTCTCACGTTGGCCCACACACACACACACACACACACACACACACACACACACATATATATATATATAATTGCAGCCTTGAGATAAACCCACCACTGACAGTGTGTCAGTGTGTGGCAGCCGACGCCATCCAATAATTTCGCCCACTTTCAGTGAGTGATGCATCGCCCCCTGTGGTTTTCCCGTGGAGATGCAGAAGTTCACGTCAGGACTGTCCTCTCTCCCGTTGATGTGTTTAATCAGTGCTCCTCCTGGAATCTGTTAGTATTCACCTCCACTGCTGCCGTCTGACCACTCGTCAATACGCAGATGCCAGATGAGAGGCGGGACTTATACTGAGCTGCCAAAGGACCCGGCCCTCAACACAGCAAACATTTAGAATGGACACCAGCTTCTGATCAGTGCGGGAGAGAATTGATTCTCCCTCCTTTTCTTGACTAATTCCCAAACAGCGCAGGAGAAGTGCAGTAGAGCGGAGCGGGACATGGGATTTGATGTCGGCAGCCATCGTGCGCAGAGGGGAAGTTCCTGTTTGTCACGCCGCCTGTGTTTGTGTTGTTAGCACTGACGAGCCTCTCTCCTCCAGCTCAGCGCTCAGGCCTGGTGAGCATGAACAATAACTGTTTGACTTACAAGCCGTCGTCATCTCAGTTCAATCACTTACATGAAAAAAATGTTGGTGCATGACAAGTTTTGTTTTTTGTAGCGTGGCCGTGCAGCGATGATGGACAGGAGAGGAGAGACTGACAGCTCAGGGAGCAGAGCGTTTTTCTGACAGGACAAAACAGGCTGGAGAGAGCAGCTGTAGCAGCTTACCCTCAGAGGATTTTCACGTCTTTATTCTGTTAAGTTTGTTGCTCAGTTCATTGCATTTTTTTCTAGTTCCTTGAATTCAGCACAGGGTCATATAGTGGAGTCCAGGGTTCACATATGGTTTGTTGAAACAAACGTGTCCAGCAGACACCAACACGTTGGTTCCAAGCAAACCAAGCAGCAGCAGCGTGGGGCAGTGAGGGGCAGTGAGGGGCAGTGTTGTCTGCCCACCCACAGCTCTGCGCCGCCTCTGCCAGGTTTTCAATGAACCACTTATTTTTTCATTTTTCATTTTCAGAGGCGTTTGAACTTTTGCAGAATGCAAAGTGGTCTCTCGCCCTCTCATGCTCTGTATCTCTCTCCCACATCCGTCTCTCCCTTCCTCTCGCACACCGGAGTTCTCGCTCTCTCTCGCTCTGTGTGTGTGTGTCTCTCTCTCTCCTTTCTCTGGTGCGTGACGGGCGCCGGTTGTGGCGTTGTGATTGGTCGGCACGGCGCCCGATGTGTTGGTTCGTCCTGGACCAGACAAACATGAGCCATCAGCTTTCACAGTGTTTCAGCTCCACGACACGTAGCGTCATCACACCTCCACTCAAAAGAGCCCTCAGATGTTTTTGTTGCTTAAATTAATTTAATACCAAATTCTGTGTATTATGTAGAATGAATGACTAATGTAAAAACATACATTATATCAAATGTTTATCATGTAAATGGCTTTATTTAAATCCTCATTGAACTGCTTCAGTGCTTCAGTTCAGCAGATGATGCTGCGCAACACTCACTTTACATCCTGGTACTTTCATCAGCCACTTCCTTTGCTCGTCTCTCCTCGAATGGAACTCAGCCAAATGGCACTTCGGCCTTTCTAGCGCATGTTTCTGTCTCTGCAGCTCTCTGTCTCCCCCTCCTGTGTGTGTGCTGCTGTGATCAGTGTGCTGTGTGTGTGTAACCCCTCCCCCTGCTCAGTGTGGACACACACACACACACACACACACACACACACACACACACACCACCACACATCTTGACCAATCACGTTCGACTGTAACAGAAAAATGACGAGAAAAAACGAATCGGCTTCCAATCAGCTCCCAACGCCGGGAACCGGCTCCGGTCGTTCACTGACTAACATTCTTATTGTCTCTGGGACTAACATTCTTATCGTCTCTGGGACTAACATTCTTATTGTCTCTGGGACTAACATTCTTATTGTCTCTGGGACTAACATTCTTATTGTCTCTGGGACTAACATTCTTATTGTCTCTGGGACTAACATTCTTATTGTCTCTGGGACTAACATTCTTATTGTCTCTGGGACTAACATTCTTATTGTCTCTGGGAGGGGGCACCGTGCCATGATGCTTTCTCACCTGCAGGACGCTAACGTGCTAATTCACCGTGAGAGTGTCCGACAGTAATGTGAGGTCAACGCAATGTCATGGGCGAATGTGTTAAAAAGCTCCGGGTGAGCGCACACACACACACACACACACACACACACACACACACACACACACACGCACACACGCACACACGCACACACACACGCACACGTACACACACACGCACGCACACACACACACACGCACACAGGTACAGAACAGGTTACAGGAGCGCAAACCACATTAGCAGATATCTTTTGATTGGCTGCGATTCCTTTTACCAGGACCTCGTCACCTTTGATCTTCACAAACAAAGATGAAAGCAGATCTTAAAGAAAGAAAAAAGTCTTTAACTTTTTAAAGTATCATTTAAAATGAGATTGGAAGAACAGACTGTATCTGGAATGATTTGATATTTTGTTACGCAAAGTAAAAATATAGAATTCTACATGAATTTGTAAATTATGTTTATTTTATTTTTTGCCACGCCCAGGGGGAGGGGCTATTGACTGCATTGGATGTCAGTCTTGCTCAAACTACAGGGGCGGTAACATCCACAGATGTACAGGTGGGTAATTCATTGTTTTTGATTGTTGAAGGACTCATTCATTTAAATAGTATTTTCAACTTTTTGTTTCTTTATTGTTGCGCTTTTTGCATAAACCTACGTTTTAAAGCTCAGGAGGCTGTTTGAATCAATCAACAACAACAAAAAGCCCAACTACGTCAATGTTGTCACGTCCATGAGTGGTGAGTTTTCATAAAGAACCCGACAATCTGTCAAGCGGCCAGCAGAGGGCTGCAATCAGTGAACTGAACTGATTTTACAATTACAATTATTTGAAATTATCCGAATTCGAAAAAGAAAACTGAGTTTGTTAAAAAAATAAAAAAATAAAAAAATTAAAAAAACACGGACAAAACATCTGGCTTCAAAAAGGCGGTTGTCCACCGGAGTGATTTGTCTTCTCCTCAGCAGAGAGAAAAATCAAACTCAAGGGCAAAGTGTAGAGGGGAGGAAACGAGGGGGGAGGGGAGGGGACGCTGGCGACATCAATCTTAGTCCCTTTAAAATAAAAACAACAATCGGGATAAGAAGCGATCCTCCTCCGGGACCGAATGAAGGAGGGATATCTGCTGATTGGCTCCCTCGCTTCACACATGCTCTATTGTCGGCCTCTAATTGAGATGGGGACGATAGCGCCTAGCATAGCGGCGGCGGTGGCGTGAGAAAACGTGGCGGATTCGGAATCCATCAGAGTGCCACCTGGGAGCTATCGCCATGGCAACAGCTGGAGATGTGTTGGGAGAAGAGGACTGATTAGGTGGCAACCTGATTTAGGTTGTACAGCAACTCATGGAAGACCATTATGTGATTGTGGTGAAGAGAGAGAGAGACATTAGCTTCCAGAGAGAGAGAGAGAGAGAGAGAGAGAGAGAGAGGAAGGAACATTCTCTCCTCTATTTTCCTCACTTTGGGTCAGGGTCAGGATTAGGCTGAGGGTTGGGGTTAGAGTTAGGATTAGGGTCAGGATTATAGTTAGGGTTGGGTCAGGATTACAGTTAGAGTTAGGGTCAGGATTAGGGTCAGGATTAGGCTGAGGGTTGGGGTTAGAGTTAGGATTAGGGTCAGGATTACAGTTAGGGTTAGGGTCAGGATTAGGCTAAGGGTTGGGGTTAGAGTTAGGATTAGGGTCAGGGTTAAAGTTAGCCCCAAATTAGCCTCACAACGCAGAAGCAAGTCAGGGTCAAGTCAGGGAGGTTTGCTTTGTTTTTGCTGTATAAGAAAAAAAAAGTGGAAAAAGTCAAAACGAATCAAAGTTCCATGTTTGGCAAACGAAGGACTGAGGAGGGAAAGTCCAAATAAGTCACGTGACCATTTTTGGACTCTTTTGGCTGCACTTGTCGAGTGGCAGTACAGTTGCACTGTTGCCCATTGACTATAATGTCCAAAAACATGGGTGGGTGTTGCTCAGTGGTGGAGCATGCACTTTGAATGCACAGGGTCACGGGTTCAATTCCCAGTCTCTCCGTCCGGCAGCCTCAGGAGTTGGTTGATTCGGATCAACATGTCTGCCAGAGGTGAGGCGTCTTACCGCTCGCTCCAGAGCCTCAGGAATGAATATTCATGGTTGCCGTGGCACCAAACCTACGACCCCTCACATGTTGCTCATGTGCACACAGATGATCGACTTTGCGGTCTTGAATATTCATCGCGTCTTATCGTTTACAAACTTGATTGATTGCCAGCATTGATTGAGGAGCCTGTCGCTCCTGCAGATACCAAACCCTGACCTGCACCACCGGGAATCCACAGATCAAATCTGATGGAGACATGTGCTCACAGAATGTAGAACCACAAGGCCGGATATCACAACGCACAACTCCGGGATCAAAGTCATGACTCAGCTTTTCATAAAGAACCCTACAATCTGTCAAGTGGCCAGCAGAGGGCTGCAATCAACGAACTAAACTGCATTTACAACAACAACAATTTAGTTTGTTAAAAAAAGAAAAACACGGACAAAACATTTGGCCTCAAAAAGCTTTAAAGATGAGACTTTTACATCGTACTGGAAAAAGTGGATCAGCAGTAAGATCTTCACTAAAAGCCCAAAGACGTCGGAACGGTTTAAAACTATTATTTAGCTTCTGAATGAAGTCATTTCTGCATCACGTAAACAAGGGCCAGGTCTGTTTCATGCCGCGGCCTGTGGTCCATTTTTGATTGGCCTTTTAGGACCAACCCTCCGTCGTCTATAGCGACACCTGTGGTGGTGAAACGAAGTCACTGACTCTGACCCCTTTTCTGACCCATTCAACCGGGGGTCTCCAAACTGTGGCCCGAGGACCGAATGCTGCCCGTATGAATGTTTTTAATTGGCCCACGACGAATTCTACAAATATCGTGAAAGGTGTCTCACACACGAACCTCGTACGGTGCAAGTCGTGCGTTTCAAAATGTCTGGATACGCTACGACTGTCGATGTGTCACACGTGCTGTGAGGATCGGGTTCGATGTGCTGAGTCATCAAAAAACAGCCAATGCAGTGTGTGATTCAGACAGTTCCTCTCTCTCTCTCCCTCTCTCTCTCTCTCTCTCTCCAGCGCTCACTGACGGACGGAATCATCTTCACGGGGAGAATTTATCCTGCATGAGCGCTAACCGCTGACCTCTTAGCATAACCTTTGTGCGGGTGTGGGGGCAGCGGCAAAGTGGACATGGATTTTCACGGAAATGTCACCGGCTACTCAGGAAGCTTCCATCTCTTTGAGGCTTAGATGGGCATCATCCACAGGGGGAGGAAGAGAGGGAGGGAGGGGGGGGGGCGAGGGGGCGAAATGACCTTCCATCAAAAAACCCGGCAATTCCATAATGTTTAAAGTTCACCGCGCTGCCCTGCGCCTCCGCCGAGGAATACGCCCCCCAACCTCCTTCCTTACAATCCTGGGTATTCTCATACCTTCCGGCGCTTGTGTAAAAGGTTACTCAAAGCAGCTTCATCCATCTGTTTGACGCAGATTTCAAATAAAACCATTTGTTTACCTTCTGTCCGTCATAAAGAAGCTCCATCAAGTCATCTCCATTAGCACCTTCATCCTCCCTTTGCTTCCTTTATCTTCAAAGACCCAATTCCCTCAACTCTGACTCTTTCCGTGCAATCGTCCTCTTAAAGATTCCTTTTTCAATTTTCTCTTTCTTTTGCCAAAACTACAACAAACACTACAAGCACAGTCTGTATATGAAGATGGACGGAGCATCTGTGGCGCCACCTGTTGGTTTCAGAGAGGACCCACTAAATATACAGTAATGGGCTCATTTAAGGGTCATGGAAAAAATTAAACGTTCGGGTGATTACTATCACCCAATATTATTGTTAATATTTAATCATTTTGTAATATTTCTAAAAGTGACAGAAATGACAGAAATCTTACACACTGCACCTTTAATTCACCTCTGAAGTTGATCATCCATGTCGGTGGGGATTTGCTCCATTTTGGAGTCAGCCCCAAGTGTTTACACTATGAACTGCAACTTTTTTCTTTTTTGTGCTTCACCCTCTGCTCCGGAGGTTGCCCCTCGACTACGACACCAGGAGACATTAGGCTCCTCCCATCTCTGCTCATTGGATGAGAGGCCGCTGCCTCTGAACTCAACAATCCTTCCTCTGACCGTCCGACCCACTCCCTGTCTCCTGGGGACAGACTCTCTCCGGATCTCTGGCCCATTACGTTCATTTGTCTGATTCATTGGCCCTCAGCAGCTCTTCAGCCCCACCCCCCTCCTCCCCCCCCCCCCCCCCCCCCCCCGCCACCATCACCTCCTTCAAGTGTGGCCAGTTGGAACAGTTATGAGCAGTGAGGCCTTTAGGCTGTCACGTCAGATTGATGTTCACAACGAGACGAGGCGGCGGATTCCAACGGGCAGAGCGACGGGCAAGTCCGATCCTGGGAATAACAAACGATGCCTTCGCTCGCGCCGTCTGGTCCCAGCGCCACGCCAAGGTCTGTCTGCCAGTGATCGTCAATCGCCAATTCGTCCGCACCGTTATGACAATTCTGTTGTGGAGGCATCAAATACCCGGAAATGCGACAAGAGGCAGCTGGTAATTAATTACGCTATTTAGCAGTTTTCTTATATTTGTCTTTCTCTTAGATTCAGCCGTTACATTTAGCTCATAACCATCTTAATTAAACAACCTGGGCAAAGCAGCAGCCGTGAAAAATGCTTCCTGCCTGACAGATGGAGATCCTGACGATAAGGATTTGAAAATTGTTGGCTATTATGACACCGTGCTGTGTATTTATATGCGATGTTCCTCTGTACTTTCAATGCTGCCAAACTTAGCGACTTTCACCACTCCAGCAACTCAAAAAGCAACGAACGAATTAACTCTACTCAACTGTACCAACAGTTAAAAATCCAATCAGGAAAACTCAAAAGAATTGTTTCCTATTGCAACGTCATGTTGTGTCATTCTCTTTGGAGGAAATGCTGTGGAATTTGGGTAATTGAACTCGACAGCTTCAAAATGGCCAACTAAAATTCTGCTAGCATTTGAAATGAGTCTGATTGATCGGGGGAGCGGCTGTGATTTGCGAGTTCAAGTGAAAGTCTTCCCGTAACCAAAAAGTCAGAGAATTAACATGATTAACAAAATTGGAGTTTTAAAAATGAATTCCGCAAATGAGTAAAAAATTGCCTTGAATCTTGTCTCACTAGCTTTTATCTAATCTCAAATCTCCGTTCCACTTTTACTTCCTCTCACTTCCAAACCACTTAATCAGCCGAAGTACCTCCCCCTTACCTTACCCTAATCTTACTTCCCTCTCAATCCAAAACCCTTTTCTCTCCCTCTTATCTTATCCAATACTTCTTTTCTGCCTCTTCCATTTCCTTTCCCTCCGATCTTTACATTTCCCGTGGTCTGCTAGCTTGAAGTGGCGCAGCGCTAACTCTGAGGCGGTAAGTGGTGGGAATTTCCTGTAAATGTGGTGAGAAGATCAAGCTGAGGGAGCGAGACGGGCGGACAGAAGACGAGCCTAACAGCATTTAACAAGGAGACACTTCCTGATATGTGTGTGTGTGTGTGTGTTAGCGCCAATGGGTACACAACACTCTATAAGCTGAGAACACGAGTCTTGGGGGCTTAGCGTTCTCCCTCTGAGCTCAAGCTAAAAGGTTTTATTGAGCTTTTATTCGGCCGCACAGAATCGCGTGCCTGAGCCAAACAACTGTATCTTTGATAAGCACGGTGCAAAAGGGGCCGTGAACCCAGCACCTCGCGGCTTAGCAAGCGGAGGGTCAGAGAGACGAGGCAAACGCGGTAAACACCTGACACCTGATGTGGAATAATAAAAGTCTGGAGGAGAGTCGAAGAGACGGGTGCCGCAGTAATCCACGTTTAATCAAGTGTTTTCTACATGAGAGACTCGGCAGGTTATTGGTTTGCATTTAATCAGGAGGGTTTATGGAGAAGGGGCGGGGGAGGGGAGGGGGAGGGAGGGGGGCGGGGCTAGTTGTCCATTTAATCAGGGTGCTGCCTTTAAAATGATATGAGTTTACGGAGCGACAGATGTAAACAGGTTACTGTTTCATGAGGACGTTTCTTCCTCCCATTACGGTTCCACAGTATAAATAACAAGCGGCTCGATTACTCCTTTTACTTCCTGGTTCATCCAAAAATGGGAAAATAGGCGGAGCTTAGGCAGAACTGGGGGTGGCTGCTACTGTAATGTTGTCAGTAATAAAAGAACTCAGTCACAGGCAGGAGAAGCGAGGAAGGAACGTGCAAATACAATCTGGCAATGAGTGTGTGTGTGTGTGTGTGTGTGTGTGTGTGTGTGTGTGTGTGAGTGTGTGTGTGTGTGTGTGGCCAAAGCTGAAGTGCAAGGAAGAGGGGTCGGAGCTTACAAGACACAGTGGGAGGTGATGAGGCAAGTAAACAGTGGAGCTGCGACAGCAACATGGGCCCCACCCCTGCTCGACCCGAGCTCCGCCTCTTTGCCCATATTTGGGAGAACCAGGAAGTAGAAGTAGGAGTTGGGCATCACCAATGAGCGCACTGCCATAGGTTCACTCGTTGGCCATCTTGCCAACGCCTAACTCCTCCCACTTCCTGGTTCTTCCAAAAATGGTGCAAAGAGGCAGAGCTCAGGTACAGCGGGGGGAGACCCGTGCTGCTGTTGCGGCATCTACAGAAATTTGTACCTAGGTGTCACTCAAGAGGCCACGCCCCTTATTATGCACAATTTCGAACCTCAATAGACTAAAAGTAGGCCCCGCCCCCGTACGGGAAAACTCTGAAGTTGAAAATTTCAACATAAGAGTCTATGGGGCCACTTTGGAGTGGTCATTAAATTGTGTGTCTGTGTGCTCTCTCTCTCTCTCTCTCTCTCTCTCTCACACACACACACACACACACACACACAGAGTATATATGTAAGTGTACACTCTCCTGCCTCTCGTCTCAGCATCCACCCTCCTGCTCCGTCTCTGCAGTGGTGTCACAAGGCAATTAACGAAAAGCCCGTGTCCTTATCTGCTTCCTAGCAACCGTGACTGTTCCGCCCATCGCCCCTGGCAACCGCTAGCACCGTCTGTAATTGATCGCTTGGCAACCCTGGGACCGCAGTGTGGCGTGGCGCAGAGCCGCTGACCTGTGCCATGATTTCTTTGAGGGGGCGGCGACATAAAAAAACACCTCCATCACAAAAACAACAACAGTGTGATGTTATGAGATTTCAAGTGTTTACCGTAAATGTCAGGTTATGGGGGGTCAGCGCCCATGAGAGCCTTTTTTTAAGAGCGGCCATTTTGCATCAATATTCATTTAAAAGTATTTTTTAAATAACATCCCAATGTCAGAGGACATAAAAAGGTGGAATTAAAAACATATGTTCAAATTAACGTTATCTATATAAACTTGACTTTAGAGACGACCACCAATAGGTCATTGGTTCAATCCCACTCTTTCAATTTCTGCATGTGTTTGAACCAAAGACTGTATAAAACGACGTCACCCATAGGTTTCTGCAGAGTGCTTATGAGGCTCATAGTGGGCGGGTCACTTGCTGCCTAACTCCTCCTACTTCCTGGTTCACCCGAAAATGGGCAAAGAGGTGGGGCACAGGGAGACATGGGGGTGGGCCCATGGTGCTGTCGCTCCATTCACAGAAAGGTCGTGCCCAAGTGTCACTCAAGACACCACGCCTTAAATTATACCCCAATTTCACACCTGGAGAGAATAAAAATAAGCCCCGCCCACATCTCGAGAAAACATGTGACCGATCGAGACCTAAACTGTGGTTTGTACCAGACTTTAAACCTGTTTCAGTCAGATCTGATGTTAATCATTCACTCTCTTGTGGACACAGCCTCAAGTGGCCACATTGTGAACTGCACTTTTTCATTGATTCACTTCTATTTGAGAAACATTTATGAAAATACTGTTTATTTTTTAACTTAGTTCTTAACGTGTCAACTTTTTCTTTTTTTTTTAAACCTGTCAAACACCGTCCACTCGTTGTTTGTGTGTTTGCAGGGATGAAGTCAAACAGCTCAAAACAAAAACAACAACAACCTCCTCATCTTCGTAAACACGTGTTTGCGGGAGACAGGTTGAGTTGCGACGTGGCGCTCGGAGCCTCGGTCTGACTGACGCACACGTGCATCACGATGGTTTCAGCTCCGGTGCCTTGCTCAAGGATATGTTTGAGTATTCTGTGTCAAGGTGATTTACACAAAGGGATTTAAGCAGAGAGATTAGAGATGACCAGCAGACCGTCGACCGGAACCGACGGCACGATGCTTGTGGGATGATGTCGAGTTCTCACACGAGCTTCTGCAAACTGGTTTTGTTTAGTCTGGTGAAACCGGTTCTCATCCTCCCTCTGCACTTCCTGCTCTTGCCTCAGCGAACCTGTCGTCAGTGAACAACTGACAAACGGTGACATTATCATCATAATTATCATTGTTGTTGTTAATCACTATCATCATCGTTGTAGTAATAGTAATGATAATTATAATGAAAACAATAATGATGATGATGATGATGACAACGACGACAATGATCATGATAATAACTGTATAATAATAATTGGTGGTTTCCGTATAAGCCTGTACAGGTCTTTTTTTTTTCATTTTTAATTGTCGTAAAATGATAGTAAATAAAATGATTAATAATAATAATAATACAAATAATGATGATGACAACAACGACAATAATAATACTAATAATAACAATAAAAATAATAATGATCGGTGTTATTATGGGGTCGTTTCCATATCGGCCTATACACGTCTCCACTGAAGCCTCCTATACGCTGCCAATAATACGAAATCAATCAATACATAATTAAAATAACAATAATAATAATGATAACAGTAATCACAATAATAATAATTAGTACTATAATTATTATAACAATAATAATAATTTGAGCCAGTCAGCAAAAAATAAGTTCTATGGCCGTTTTAAAATGTAACTACTACAAAAAATAGACTATATAGAGATAATTAATGAAACCAGTTTTCCTCATCCTCCCTCCCTCCCTCTCTCTCCCTCTCTCTCTCTCTCTCTCTCCCTCTTCCCTTGTTCCTCTTTCCTCCCCTGCCTCACTGAACCTGAAGTCCGTAAACACTGTGTTAGTTTCGCGGCAACAACACAGATTTAAAAGCTCCAAAGAAAAAAACCTCTCCTCATTTACCCCAGCGCTGCGGGAGGGGGTCATGCAACACACCACACGAGTTGTCAGGGTGGG
>JAFBJT010111183.1:58372-63537 GCA_016785325.1 Chascanopsetta lugubris
ACCCTGACTCATAAAGCGCAAAAATACCTCTTCTCTTCAAATTGCACCAAACTGCAGCTTCTGAAATGTATCGGATGTAAAAAGCTATTTTGTATTTTACATGTTTACAACGTAAATATATTCTTCTGTTTGGCAGAGACGCACAATTTCGTATGGGGGTGGGGGGGGGGGTCGGTGGGGGTGTTACAGTAGGTGTGTCGGAGAGATGGAATTCTAAAGGTACATTTCCCGTCATCGGTCCCCAGACGCCCGTTTCTTTCCTCCGGCTCTGATATTAGATTCCGAGAGAAGTGACAAAACAAAAGTAATGTTCACACACTGGCTCCATTTGCTTGTTAATGGTGAAAGGGGGCGGCGGCACAAGGGGGGAATACCTCTCGCTCTCTACATTCTTAGCATTTTTTCATGTTTACGACAAAATCCATGTTTCCGCGACAGAAGCCTGTACGGGTTCAAAAAGTTTAATTAAGGAGCGTCGTCGCGAGTTTCTCCGTGTGAGAGCAGCTACTCCGAAGGGAGGCAATCAAGATGGCTGCTCCATTACTTTCCATGACTATTGATTTGTGTTTTTCAATAAGAACTCCAAGAAAACTGAAAATGAGAATCTAAACTTGTGGCGCGATGAGTCCCCGAGGCGGCCGCACGAAAATTGTCTGGTACAGTATTAACAAAAAAAAAACAAAAAAAAACCTGGGAGGCGTTCGGAGACGACGCCTCCAGCTCTGAAATGACTAATAAAAGATACTTCTGCACCAGAGCTGCCTCCATTCAAAGAACCTGTTCATCACAACAAGTGTAGGTCCGATAGTTTTGACAAATGAGAAAAAAGAAAAACATGCTGATCATTTCAAGGATTTTCAGATCTGGGTTACAGATGGTGAGACCCCCTCCCCTTCAGAAGCCTCCACCCTCTTCGATTAGAAATAAAAGATACTTTTACAGCAGAGCTGCTACCGTCCAAAGTACCTGTTCATCACAACATGTGCAGTTTCGATAGTTTCGATACATTTCTCAGCACACAGGAAAAAAACGACACATTAAAAGTGTCGCCAGTTTCGAAGGATTAGACTCCGCCCCCTTCAGAAGCCACCACCCACAAGTTTCAGGCTCCCAACATGGATGTATTTTAACTATTAAAAATAACTCATTCAAATTTGATTGCAAGTGGGAATGGCCACAGAAATCCTAGCATGATAACCTAGAACAGAAAGATGAACTATGTTGTTTTTTTTTATTTTGCTGCTACTTCTTTTGATTTCATAAAAAAATCGCAGTAATGTCAGTTTTGGCCCTCGGGCCATACGTCTGACACCCTTGTATTTATAGAACAGGATACTGTATTGATCACGTGACCCCACAGAAGTCTATGGAAGTTAGTGCAGGATTATGAGCATGCTCAGTAGCATTGCTCCCACAATGCATTAGGGCTATGATAACGGGACTTTTCTGACCTTTCTGACATTTTCATGAAAATAAAAACATCATATATTCAAAATATATAATACAAAATCCAATTATCGTCATTGGGTCTCCTGCAAAGAGCTTTCAATTACTGTTGTTGTCTATCCTCCCGTATGGGGGGGGTTTGTTATTGTTGCAGTACCGCGAGGGACCACTGGGAAAAATTGTTCTATTCATACATCCATGGTTCCCAACTGTTAATGTCTTCCAATTCTGAGACTTCAGTGGCGATCACATCACTTCGGTTCAGGGTTGGACGCAGCTTGTGGTGGATTCTAGCCCCCGAGGGACCGGAGTTATTGAGAGGGATTGAACAAAGTGAGAAAGAGGAGCAAGGCTTGGCCAACTGAAATGTACTGTTGAAAGTATGTCTACTTCAACTTAACTCATCTGGAAAACGAAGTAAATAGATCTTCATCGGAGCATGAAAACCCCTATACTGAGCAGAATGAGTCATTTTTGCAAATTACAGTAATTATCGCACACTTTACACGTGAATAATTAAGTTAATGTTTTCCCTTACATTTACATTAAGGGCCTTGAGGGTATACGCAGGTACCCTCAGCTTGATTCCGCCAAATGAAGTCTTTTTTTTTTTTAACGCCTCCATCCCTGCCTGCATCGCCCCTAGCGTTAATCTAAAACTAATTGACTGCTTGGACCCAAACGCTGTCACAGGAAGTAGCTGCTGGTGGAATTCAAAATAAAACGCAGCCCCAAAAAACAAACAAAACAAAAAAAAACTGGGTATAAAAATGGGAGTCTGTCCAAGAGGGCGCCCAAGGGGAATTCACTCTGTGTTTTCTTGATTCGGTCCCACCTGCCCAAATTAAGTTCTATTGATCTGACGGCAGAGTAATGACGTGCCTTTGATGTCCCATTGTGAACGCTGGTGGGGTTATTGGATCGGCTGCCACCGATGACATAGAGAGGTCAGGAGGAAAGCCATTACTCAAAATGGAACACAAAGTGGGGGACGGGAGCTGCGAGGAGGAGGAGGAGGTCCAGGGGCTTTTATTTAGAGCTGAATCAAACAGCTGGTTTACGCAGCGAACACAAGCCCTGCCGGCGTCTACGCTCCTCGGAATTTTGCTCATTTAGTCGAAATATCGCAATTAAAGGTGCATTCCCTGACGCGCTTTGCAGCCGCCTTTGACTCCGATTGTGCTTTCTTGGGTAAATCACACTAATGTGGCATGTATGACGTTGCGCACGCTAATCCATAATGCTGGTGGTTATGCTAGCATTGTAGTAACAGTGTATAACAAATTGGAAATGTGTCTGGAGCAAGACACCATATATGGCTACGTTCACACTGCAAACCTAAATGGCCGGAATCAGATGTCAGATCACATTATTTTCAAAAATGTGACCTAAGTGTGATGGGGAGTCGGAGCAAAAAGGGGTGGGGCCATGATGTGAAGCTTTCCGGTAACAGTTGGTCATAAATGTCGTGATCACCACCGTAAACCTGCAACAGTCAAAATAAAACTTTTTCACTGAATTGTATCGAGCAATTTGAAGAGAATATTCACGGCCATAAAAGGTTCTATATTTACAGAAAAAAGCCAGGAAGAATTTCTTTATTCATAAACTGTTTGATTCCGTTCTTATTTGATCTCGTAATTATGAGATCCTTACAAGATAATATGAAAAAAACTCCTCAAAATAATGTACATTTGTATGTATGTAAATGCAATACGCTTCCGTAAGCCAAAACACAACAACCCAACAAATTTTGAGTTAAAAATAGTAAACTTGCAAATTGAGTAAGTCCGATAAAGATGCATTTATGGAAATATCAATCTCCCTGGCTGACCTTTTAGAATCGAGCTGATTTTGCGGAAAATAAACGTTTAAACTGTCAAAACGTGTTTACCTCATCCTCGGCTTGGCTTGACTGAATCAAATCTACACCTCGGAACAACAGGTGAATTCTATCCCTGTCAAAACGATGACATTGGGGGAGAAAAAGGGAACGGGGAGAAAAACACATAACTTACAGGCCTGGACAGACTGGGACTTCCAAAACAATCTGGTTCAAACAAGGAACAACACCCAGGAGGTGGTTAGCTCACCTTGTTCTGCCCATAACCCCCTGCGCAGTCATGGAGAAGCATAAATCCCTGACCGGACCGCTCCAGGGCAGTTTCTGTCAGCAACAGTTAGAGGCGGAAAGTTGTTATGTAGCCAACGAGCGAGGCCAAGGCAGGAGCGGAGAACAGGTAGCCATCATTAATTTCAATCAGGTTCCCCTCTCTGCTCTGGCAGAGTTAATAATATCAGCGCGCTCCCCTGACCTCGGATGATGGTACAACATCAACCTCCACAAATGACTCATTAATTTAGCCCCATTAAGTTGGACAGAGGTCGCGGGTGGGACAAACGGAAACAGAGGTGGGGGTGAATTAATTTGAAAAACAGAATTCATACGATGTGGATTGAGATGCATCGTAGCAAGAGGAGGGGGAGTGGGCGGGAAACAAAGCCGGGTGATATCAATATGCGAGGGCGTCGATTGCAAGGTAGGTTCACTTATATCGATTTGCTTGAGTTAGAACATTTCATTTCAAGCCTTGCTCCTGTTTGTAGCGACAGATGAACACAAATAATTCAAAACAAATAAACAAATAAATGAAAGGATGTCACTTACTCCCTCGCTCGAAAATCAGAATCCGACCTCCTGAGGGCACTTTGGTCCGTAAGCAAGCTCCCACCCAGAGCAGAGCAGTACAGGGTCGTATAGTAGGACAATATATATATTATATATATATATATATATATATATATATTGGTACTAGTGGTACTGTAGTATATCCATTTTATCCCATTGAGTTGTGCAGGTAATGTTTCAAGATGTCCCAAATACTTTGCTGTGTCTCCTCAACCCTGGCAAGACCTTAAACCTGTAACCTTGCAAAACCGTCCTCATGTCCAATTGCGAACATTGGGTTTATTTCAAAAATAGGAGCAAACACACACCCCATAA
Organism: Chascanopsetta lugubris; assembly: GCA_016785325.1. Lineage (NCBI taxonomy): Eukaryota > Metazoa > Chordata > Actinopteri > Pleuronectiformes > Bothidae > Chascanopsetta > Chascanopsetta lugubris. The sequence goes on from JAFBJT010111183.1 coordinate 62,823, forward strand.
TACTCCCCCTAAGGGAATATCTTACTCTATTGAAATGTAAATGCATCACAGCGCAGCTCCCGTTATCAAGAAGTAATATGCTACACCTGTAAATAAGAAATAAGGTAGCGGACGAAAAGGCCCGCGGATCTTGAAAGGGTTCAGAGGACAGACGGAGCTACACCTATACATTTATGTATGCACACACACATATCACACATACACACACACAGACACACCTCCCCTCTGACAGGCTTGTTATCTATATGCAAAGCATCTCCGCTACCCACTTGGCCACCGTGGAGGAGACAGACAATTGTGAAGGACTCGGCCGCGACCCCCAGCTCCTTCCCTCCCTCCCACACACCCACGCACACACACACACACACACACTCCACCACCACCGCCGGCAAACATATGTAGCTAGGTGTTTCGAATCGATAAGCATGCTCGACACACACACACAGCCTCCCGTCGGCCACCTTGTTCCCGCGCTGGCTAATTGCCAGGAAGGAACAATTAGCCCGATAAGTATCACTTAATGTCCTCCCAGAAGTGGAGGATTCGGGCTATTCTAAAAACAAACGCACCTAATTCCTCATCCCTGCTCCCTCATTATCTCCCTAAATGGTTCTTCTATAGGGGAGCAGGTGCTGGCAGTGGCCGTGGAGTGATTGTTTTGTGAATGGTGGGTTTGATGGGATTAGTGAAGAGAAGGGGGTGGGGGATAAGTGGG
>JAFBJT010111183.1:63562-83331 GCA_016785325.1 Chascanopsetta lugubris
GGGGTAATGTCCTCCCAGAAGTGGAGGATTCGGGCTATTCTAAAAACAAACGCACCTAATTCCTCATCCCTGCTCCCTCATTATCTCCCTAAATGGTTCTTCTATAGGGGAGCAGGTGCTGGCAGTGGCCGTGGAGTGATTGTTTTGTGAATGGTGGGTTTGATGGGATTAGTGAAGAGAAGGGGGTGGGGGATAAGTGGGGGGGCGGGGGGGGCTGCGTCTGGTGAGATAGCCGAGCTACAGTGTGCCAGTAATGAGGTAGAAGACACTTGCCACCGTTTGCTGTGTGTGGGTCTGTGGAAGCCTGTGAGGACCAAAGTGCCCAGTAGGAGGCAGTGTGGTGAACAGTTTGATTCAGAATTGTGCTGCAAACAGCCGAACCTCAGAAAACGACCCCTTGAAATGTCAGTGAATTATCATCAAATTCCCAAAATCGCCCAGAGAGAAACCGTCTCTAAGACCAGATCCAGCAGATCCACGTCACCAGAGGAACTGCCGTTGGTCTTGCTACATTAAAATCTATTCCCCTTGTTTAAGTCTGTTGTCGGCATCCATCGCTGCAATCCACCCACTGCTCCATTGGCTCACAGCTTCTGCTGGGCGGACACGCCCTTCCAATAGTCCAGAATGTCATGAAGGTCCTCGTCCTTGGCAAACTGCACCTTCTTGCGCAGGGCATGCCCTGCTGCGATGTAGGACGCCTCCTCCCTGGGGCTTTTCTTGTATGGCCGGAACCGCTCCCAGATCCGCAGTGTGCTCTCGGATGAGTACTCGGGACTGGAGGAGTACCCGGAGTTGTAGTTGTGGTGGTGGCGGGCAGGCGAGAGCTGGGAGTAGGCGGCGGTGGCGTCCCTCTTGCTGCGCCCAAGCGGCTTGAGGAACGAGGCCTTTTGGGTGGGCGAGGGCGAGTCACTGCCGCCCTCGTAGTAGAGCGCGGGGAAGGAGTGGCGGTGCTCGGAGCTGTGGTAGTCCGGCTGGACCTCCAGGTGGTGCTGTTGCTGCAGTCCGGGGCCGACCACATCGCCTCCACCGCCACCGTTATTGCACGGCATTCCTCCCCCGTTCACACTCACTCCACCACCGTTAATGTTGCCCATCCCATTTCCGTTGCAGCCACCACCGCCGCTGCTCCCTCCACCTCCACCACAACCTGCAGGACTGCTCTTTTCTGATGGGTACTTGGGAGGGTCGCCACGTTGATCCGGGATATCCACACTGTACACCCTGGTGCCTTTCACGGATCCTGTGGGAGGGGCCACACAACGGTTCTTCACTGCTGTGTCGGCACTTAGTTGCCTTTGAAGGGGCCGCACCGCATTGGCAGGGGGTGGATCACGGTAAGGAGGGGAGAGGAACCCTCCGCCACTGATACCGGGCCGCTCCGACAGGGGCATGACCAGCGGAACCGGGGCCATGGAGGGTGGAAGAGGCTGTGCATGCAACTGGGGATGCTGCTGAGGGTGAACCTGAGGATGGACCTGAGGGTGAGGCTGGGGCTGCAGATGTTGCTGGGGGTGGGTCTTTGGATGCACCTTTGGTGAGGAGGCCATGATCTGGTCTCCGGGGTGACCGGGAGAAAGGGGTAAGAGGTTGCGGGGCAGGGACGTGATGGAGGCAGGGGGCTGGGGGGCGGGTGCGGTGTTGGTGTTGTCGACCGTAGTCGCGACATTGGCGGAGGCGTCCAGCTTCAGGGCATCAATGCAGTTGTTGATGATCTGGTTCACCTTGTCCACTTCCTTGGCAATGGTGGAGATCTCTGAGGCCGAACCGCGGCCATCGTCATCAGAGTCCTCCCCGGCCTCCGTGCCGTTCTCAGCCCCACCTCGCACATCCACCATGACCTCCCCTACACCTCCTCCAACCGCCGCCCCGCCCTCCCGTCCGTCCCCTACCACACCCGCCGTCCTCACGTCAATGTAGTTCCCCTTGCCTGACATCGCCTCTGTGAAGGCCGAGGCCATTTTCTCTACCTGTGGTAAGGTGGAGAGCCGGGAGGAGCTGGTGTTGGCCGAGCCGTGCAGCATCCCTGTGCTGGAGGATGCGGACTGGGGCAACTTTCCCCCTGCCCCACCTGAATGGTGGTGCTGGTGGTGAGCCTGGTCCTGGAGACGCTGCATGGCACCGGGGTCATTGGTCACTGCCGCAGCTGCTTCAGGACCATACCTGAAGAAATGAACACATAGATAAGATTATATTATATTTTGAAAAGAAAACAGGAACCTCTGAGGTCCTGATCGGGATTTTTATCCCTCAGGTGTCACTTTAATTTACTACCCTCTTGAGTCATTAAGGACAAAAATGTCCGCTTCCAAAAATTCTGCCATTAAAACTTGACAAAATGTCTGGGGGATTGGTTTTGAATCAGTCATGGGTCTGTCAAAGTTGACCCAAAATACTGACTTCATGGCATTTGCAGTTTTTGTAAAGCATTACATTTAAAATGCACTATCCTCTGAAGTTACCAGGGGACAAATATGTCCCATTGAAAACTAAGACATTCATGCCAAAAAACATGTCGAAAAAAAAATAGGAATCTGTATAGTTTTATGCCAGATTTTCAGAAGCGGACATTTTTGTTCTTAATGACTCAAGAGGGTAGTAAATTTGTTTCACAGTGTTCTGGTTGCCATGAGAGGAACCCCATTAAAAACAAAATCTGCCATTGGCACTAACACAGCCAAAATGCTAGACCGATAAAAAGGTGAAATCCACTCATTTGAACAAAAATGTCCACAGTGATGCATCAGGGTTGAGACCATCGCTACCAGAACTCTCTCGTACCTCATCTCCAGAATCGTCTTCTTCACACTTATAGCTTTCTCCTTTTCCTCCTGCATGCGCCGCCTCCGGAGGCAGTAATAGACGAGTCCGAGGACAATGACCATGCCGAACAAGCACCCCAGGATGGTCATGATGTAGTGGGTGGTGGTGGACGGATTGGCTCGCACGTCCTCCGGCCCCATTGCTCGGGTGGTAAAGGACAGGCAGGTGTGGTTGTAGTGCTGGGACTTGCTCACGGAGGCCACACAGAAGGTGTAGTCGCTGTGGGGTTGGAGGCCCTCCACAATGACCAGCTCCTTCTTGGTCTTTAGGGTCTTAAAGTCGGCAACAAAGGTGAAGTTGTGGTACTTGGAGAGTACGTACATCTTGCTGTACGGCCACGGTATTTGAACCAGTATTGAAGCGGTGTAGAGAGAGACGGACTGAAGCTTCATGGAGATCTGATGGTTGTAGGTCGGGTCCGAGGTGGACGATATGGTCGGCTGGTGGTACAGACCTTGGTCTGGATTATCCATACCGATCCCCGAACCGTCTTGTTCCGAAATCTGGGACGTAATCCCGATGGCGCCCTCGTGACACTTGGACACAAGCTTCAAAAGGGCACTTCTGCCCTGTCCGACCACTTGGCTCAGAAGGGGATACCCGTTCATGTCTGGTGGTGTCTCGCACTGGAGGCGGTCGTAGGTGTGGGTCACGTTGTTGAAGGCCTCCAGCCAGGCCAAGAAGCTGTAGAGGTCACAGCTGCAGTGGAACGGGTTCCCCGCCAGCTCACAGACCATCAGCCGGTTAAGGACGGTGAAGGTGGACGGGTCGAGACGTGCCAACTTATTGGAGGACAGGTCCAGGCTGCTGAGGCTGGGGCACTCCCAGAAGGCATTGGTGGCAATGACCTCGATGAGGTTGTGCTGCAGGAAGAGGCACTGCATGCGACCCAGACCTCGCAACATGCCCTCGGTCAGGTTGGTGAGCTTGTTGTAGCCCAGCTGGAGAACCTGTTGGACACAGGTGGGGAGAGTAGCTGCTTGAAATATTCAATTTGTTGACATTCAGAAATCATCTTTAAAGAATTATGGGTATTCTGGGATGAGGGGATCTTGGACAAGTTTGGGGGTTGAGCTTAAGAGGGAGGGGCAGCTATGGAGGAATCTCTGTGGCCCCAGGTTTGACGTTTGGTCAAAGGACAGGGGGTGATAGATGTGATTGGAAAGTTTTAATGACAACTGAAGTCTACCATGGGTTCTCCTACATGTTCAGAAGGGTGAGGTTGAGGTGATGGATACAACATGCAGCTTCACCCTTAGAGGTCACTAAATCTTGTACACTGCACCTTAAAACTTAATGTGTTGGGGGACAGGGAGCCAGTGGAGGTTCTGGAGGACGGGTGATAGATGGAGAGGTGGAAAGGTAGAGTGGGATATCATCAGCATAGCGGTGAAAGTGGAGTCTATGACGACGTATTAGGTTACAAGTCTAGGACGAACAGGAGGGGACCAAGTACCAAACCCTGGGGGGCGCCTTGGGACAGAGGAAGTGGGATTGTTGATATCGATGAACTGTCAGCAACAAGCCCCTCCTACCCGGCGTCCCAAGGCGTAAACTAAGTCAGATAAACAACATAAAGGTTTTCAAATGAGTTTTGGACCTGGAGGTTGGCCTGTCCAGCGAAGGCGCCGTCCTCGATGTAGCTGATCTCGTTCTTGGTGAGATTGAGCTCGGTGAGGTTTGTGAAGCGATACATGGAGTTGAAGAGCACGGCCTTCAGCTTGTTCTCGTTGAGCCTCAGGTCGTGAACCTGCGGGGGAAACCAAAGAACATGCCAGTTTGAAATCCAAAGAGTGAGTTACTCCTCTAATTATTGCATCTGAAGGAAATTTCGTTCTGGTTCATCAAAGCCTGCTTGTGAGAGCGGGATGGGACGTAGCTGCGTGTTAACATTCCCGCCGGGTGTTTACATAATCGCTCTTTAACTTTTCCCCCCATTTTGAATGATTTATGCTGCAAAATTGCAGATGGTTACGCTAATTGAAATACGCAGTGAAATACCAAAACATCCCGTCACAACACTGATGAACAGCACGAGAGCCAAACATTAGAGGAGCGTGTTGGATACGTGGAAGTGAGACAAATTACACTTAGATTGAACTAAGGATAAAACTGAGGCTCTTATTGTTTGTTACAGATACTACACACCTGTACACACATGCCCCCCCCCCACACACACACACATGCACACAAATGCAGCAAAAGGTAAAATATTATATACATGAAAACTATGAGAAACAATAATTTACATATATGATTAGTATCTATGTGTATTTATATGCAGACTATGCACGTTTTGACATACATGTAGTATTTACAGTTATGACAACTCATTTATGTGATATGTTTGTATTTTCCACAGTATAGATCACAAAACACACAATACTTAAATAATATATTCAAAAATAATATTAAATATTTAAATATATCAAGTTGAAATATACATGTGTATATATATATACATAGATACATATATACACGAATACACACATACACACACACACACATACATATAATAAACTCACACACACACTTGGTTGATCGATTGATGTGTCTGTGTCATCTCACTAAATAAACCTAATTAACAATTACTGTATCTAATAGTACTTTAACGGCACAGCAGTTAAAATCATTACTGCTGATGTAATCATCATTATCATTCTATCAAATGTGACCTTCTAACTGCATTTTATTAAGTAAAACGAATATATATATATATATATATATATATATATATATATATATATATTAGGGTTGAATTAGGTTTGTCTACATGATATAGAATGATATTGTAGTTTGACACAACAGCAGAGCAGATGGATTTAATGTATCGACTGGAGAAAATCTCCTCTGGCTCTGCAAAAGTCACCCCCATGATTAATGGGACGTGCTCGATGGTTGACACCATCATGGAGGCATTTACAGAGGAGGCTGGAGTGGAGGTATTAAAGGGCCCTGCGGACCCGATGGCTTCATATACTGACCGTGCTGTTGATGTGCTGGGGGATGGTCTCGTACGGCGGCTGGTTCTGGCTACAGATAGCCAGCCACACGTAGCCTTTGTCCCCCTCTATCAGCCAACAGTCGCCCGTCACGGCGCCGGGCAGGTGGAGGAAGAGGAGGGAGGCCAGGAGGAGGGAGGGAGGCAGCGAGGAAACACAGCCGGTCATGCTGGTGGATCGTTCCGAGGAGTCGAAAAGAAAAGAGGAGGCGGCGGCGCTTTCGAAGTGCGAGGTCGGGCGCAAGAGAGAGAACAGTGAGCGTGGGGGGTGGGGGGGGGTGGGCGTGGTCAAGGCGATTAGAGCTGAGCTGGTGGCGTGGCGGCAAACGCTGTCCCCATTTTAGGTGTTCCACGTGGACGGGGTTCGGAGACAGTCGCCCCAACTGCTACTCATGGCCTCAAACACGTCCTGAGCCGACAGGTGAGGGGGTATCTGTGGAGAGAAAGACAGAGAGAAGATGGTGGAGTTCAATACAGAAGTGGAAACACTTGTAGTTCACAGGGTGACCACTTGAGACAGTCAATCCCCATTGACTCCCATGTTAGAATGTTCGACTTTAGAGGTGAATGAAACATGTTTAAAGTCTCCTACAAACTACAGTTTTGGTCTCAGTCAGTTACATGTTTTCCCGTGACATGTGTGCTGGGGCGGGGCTTCTTTCTATTCTCAAAGATTCTCAAAATAGCGCATGGTTATGGGCGTGGCCTCTTGAGTGACACCTGATCCGACCTTCTTTGGATGCTGCGACAGCACTATGCGCCCAACCCTTTGGATGAGCCAGGAAGTAGGAGGAGTTAGGCATCAGAGAGATGGCGACGAGTGACCCGCCCACTACGCTCCTGATGAGCAGAAACCTAAGGGTGAAGTCACAAACGTTAGGTCCATCTTTGTGTCCAGTCTACAGTTAGTCATATTATTATATACTGTCATTTGCTGTCATATGTATATAAGTATTTGGACTGAATTGTGGATTTACCATAAATCCACAAATTATACAAGGAATTAAAAACATACAATACATTTTAAAAAAAATTATACAACATATTCCATAGCCCCGTACGGTTGTGAAATAATGGATTTCAAAGATAGAGCTGAATTTAAAAAGGTGTATTAACGTAAAACCAACGATTCAACATTGCTTCAAGCTACTGTAGCGTAGTAATAAATCCATTACCTGACATTATTATTATTTAATCAAGTCTTAATAAAGTCAAGAGAAATACATTTTGACTTTTCAAATGAGACCATGTCCTGTAATTATTCACCTTCAGGAGAATATTGACCCCGCCCCTGCTAAGTCATTAGCATAAAATGCATCGATAAAGACAGAATGGTGAGAAAGAAACTGCTGCTTTGCTTTTGTTTTTGTGTTCTTGTTATTGTTTCCCCGCTCTATTATATTACAAAATGGAGATACATAATGAAACAATAAGAATTTAATAGCTGGAGTAACGTCGGGGTGGGAGTGGGGTAGGGGGTGGGACAGCTGCTGTAATTTGCATGTTTAAGCAGGATAGTCGCTGACATTTAGCTATTTACCTTTCTCGGGGGGATTAACCGTGGATTAGGCTCTAATCCAGCGTAAAATATTATGTATCTCATCACCACAGCTCTGCCTCTTAATTTGTTTTCCAAAGTTTCGACCCCCCCCCCACACCACCCTAACTTGGGGGTAAAAGTTATCGGGCCAAGTGATGGCGCCATTGATGGGGAGTCGAGTTAAAGGAGACGTGGTGAAGTCTTTCCTCAAGGGTTGACTTCCTCTGACTGTCCACCGCTCCAGCTCCTATTTTCACTCTGTAGAGCTCCTCCCCCTCCCCCACTGAAAAGCCTAAACTGTTCTGATTGGGCAGCTAGCCCCTGTCGTTTATGATTGGTTAACTTTTCCCAAAGGGTCCCGTCTGTTGGGTGCCACAGGAATTAGCCGCTGAATCAATGTTAGCATGTTAGCATGCTAACACTTTCTAGCATGCTAGCATCCCTTTTACACCAACGTTACCAGGAACCTTAATTACCAGGAATATTTTTTTTACCAGGACAAAATAGTTCCTGGTAATCTATGTTGTAGTAAGTTTCAGGGCATTTGATCCAAATCAGGCCGATGACGTGGAGGCGTCGGTGAAAGAAACCGCACCACACCTCCAGTCCACAAGATGGCGGTGAGACAAACAAGCCCCCAGCATTGTTTGTGTGACACCGTATGCGCGTGACTTCTTTTGTTTACGTGGCCTCCGGGGACAGTCGGGTCATCAGTCTCTGGGACCATTATTTTAGGGGTCACCCCTGGACTGAGACACTCAGAGTGAGAACAGCAACTCTCACCCCAACAACGACCCTAAGTCTTGTGAGTGGACCAACTCTCTCACATGACTGAATAAACGTCTCCACTAAACTCATTTACATTTTGTTAACTAGGTGTATTTTGTACTTTTACAAGATATGAAGAATGAGAACTTGCACAGACCCTTTTCAAAAGCCTGAAAGAGCTCCCCCTCTGGCTCGAAATGTCGAGATAACACTCCCCATCCTCTAAATAACAGTAAAACAAGGAGAAAGCAGCGTACCGCCCCTTTAAATACATTCACACTCTCTTACCCTCTGTCTCAGACAGATTAAGAGAGTATAACCAGAGGCTCCGACAGTAGTCGACTCTATGGAATCCAACTTTGGACACTTCCCCCTTCCTAATAGCTTCTCCTCCTCTTTCCTTTGATCCTTTGATCCTCCGTCCTGTCCCGAACCTCTCTAGTCTCTCCTCATGTCTGTCTCACCACACCATCTCCGTCCGTCCTCTCCTTAAATTGTCCCCTGGAATTGATATTGACATTTCAATCCGTCCACCGCCGGCTTTCAATTTGCCTCTGACCCGTCGCATCGAATCAAAGATGTTCCTCAAAAAAGCAATTTCCAGCGTCCAACCTTTTTTCTCTTCACCTGTATAAACATAAAAATCATTCATTAATCACTTGTGTTCTATCTGGCTTTGATAGTCCCACCTCCGCTGCAGGGAAGTGAAGTGGGGCACATGAGTGGGAGTGAGGGGATTTGGTTTCAATGAAACGAGGCAACGGAACTGAATTATTGATCAAACAACAGTTTGGACGTTGATGATAGCAGCCGCACTCACGCTGACACAGATCGTACGTCTTTCATCCCATCGCCTTTTATCCTTTGAAGACGTCTCCAAATCCGGAATGTATTTTTTTTAACAGCGAGAAAATTCTATTTCTTTCAGACAGGGAGTGTTTATTGAATCTACCGACAAATTTGAAATTTGGGCCATTGTTTGGACAACAGAGAATTAGACGAAGGATATGATTCAATAAAACAATGTCGTCTGAAATAGTGAAAATGTTAACGTCGCCATCTCAACAAAAATGAGTTTCGCAGCCTTTCTCAGTGTGTAGAAGCACTATCGGGACTCAGGCCCCCTCTAGTGGAATGATTGAATTATACTCATTAGGAATCAAACCCTCGCCTCATGATAGAAGCGCCTCCTGCACTACTCTACATCAGCGTTGGCCATTGTTGTGGTAAATATTGTGGTACTCGGAGGCCCGAGTATTTACCGAGGTGGTGCAGTGATTTTGACCCACACCTTTTAACACGGTTTTACTATAACAAGTACTTTCACATTGTATCAATCCATTAAATATTCTGACTTAACCTTTTCCAAAATTGGCAAAATTGGCACTGATTGACGGAAGCCATTTTGGATGCCTGAATTACTGTAAATGACTGACCCCTGGTGAATTATTTTTGCACTGCATGTGTTTGATTGTGTACATCAGGTTTTTCAGGAAGTAAAAGATGCGGATGTCTCGAAATGTTGACACGATTCGACGATTTCGGAGACGTGGTTGTTTTCCGTGTTTGGCATTGACGGCGTATCTGATTGGACATGACACGGTATTTTTCTGCGCTCGGCAAACATGAAAGCACAGCTACAGACGAATCTCACTTCAAAGCTGGTTGTTTACCATCACGGCCCGATGCCACATCAGTCCTGGATTTCTCCCCTTCATTCAGCGTCCTGACCTCACTCCTTCACTCTCCATCTCCCCGTCCTCTCACATCCTTCACTCCCGTCCACCTGCATTGTTCTAACGCCTCCCAATCTCAGCCGCCTCTTTCAGAAACACACCCCGGCACCTTTTGTTGCCTCGTTGCTTTCATCACATTCTCGTCACATGTTGACAAGAAGCCAGAGGGAGAAGGCAGAAGACTTATTTTGATATTTTTCTTTATTCTTCCCCCCACTTTCTTCTTCTTCAAGCCCAGGCCGTCTTCAGCCCCTGATAGCGGACCCTTTAATTAAAGCCTCACATCCGGCAAACAGCACTAATGATGTCGGGTCGCAAATGGAAACTTCTCAAACGGAGAAAAATTAAAAGAATAAACGGTTTTGCTCTTATTCTGAAAAAATGTATCAGAAAATCAAGTTGGATTTGACAAATTTTGGTGTGAGTCATGATTTGCTGTGTTTGATGATAAAACGTCTGCCTTCACTTTGACTCATTAAGTAACTGAAAGCTTTGATGACAGAGGCTGTGTTATGAAACGTTAACAGCCTCCGTGATGGAGCAGATGAAAAGTTGCTCGGTGGATGAAACAGTCTGGTCTGAAATTCCGTTAATGGATCAAATATGCAACTTTTCATTTTCCTTGACCTGTAAAATTACATATCAAAACATCTCTGGTTCAAAAACCCCGAAGCCAAGCCTGTTTGGAACAGCTACAATTGGCCTGAATGGACATTAAGCCCCGCCCCCTTCCACTTGATGGACACGATTGGCCAACCGCTAGCCCATAGGGTGTGTTTGTGTGTGTCCCTGTGTTTGGTGGGCGTGACCATGTTTCCCGCCGTCCTGACCAACCGACCATATATGTACGTCCGGGCCACTGACACGTCATAGTGAGGTTAGGTTTAAGTTTTCCCCTGAATCTGAATATTAGCATGACCTTAAATCAGCTGCATTAGCTCCTCTATAGTCTTCGTCTCTATGTGCCACAGAACTTTTTACATTTTTTTTCATATCATTCCAACGAGCTTAAAACTAAACTCTTAAATCACGTTTCCCTGAAGCAAAAGCTTCAGGGAATTCAAGAGCCGACATTTTAGATTAATGCCCAAATGAAAGAAGCTGCTCATATTTGAAATAATTGGATGCTCCACATGGAGCCGCGGGGTAAACGACATCAGACAATATTAGCGGAAGCAACGAGAAGTAAATCTGTGTCACAGTGTATTTCGATCCAATGCAAACCTTTGTAGATGCAGAGTTTACTTATTGAAACTATCGCCACTTTCATTTCCTTATAATTACTGAGTGAACTCGCTGTGCTGGCGCGTTCACCGAGAAAGTGGTGATTGACAGAGCAATCTTAAAGGGAAGGGCTTTGTTGAGTTTCTCCAGGGACTTTAAGATAAGAAAACTTTTCCAAAGTGAGTGCGGGGAAACATCGGAAAACGGGACTCGCAGCATATATTCGCTTTAAGGTGTTTCAGCAGAGTTAAGTGTAAGTGTGAGGGAAGAGATTGGGGGATGTATGTGGTCCCCATAAGGTGAGAGATTCAGTTAGTGGTGTATGGTATGAAGGTATTCAGGGTGTAAGTGTTTTTTCATGAAATTAAGAAAAGGGAAAGGATGACAATGTTTGTCTTAAGGAAAACCATGTCCTGTTGTGATACTTTTTTTATTATTATTGTTTATTAAAAAATGTAAGTCTTGTATTATCTGAATACTTTATTCCTGAACTGTGACGGGAAAAAAACAACAACCTTAAATCAACTCATTGATTTTGAGATAAGGGAGCTACAAATGTTAGCATGCTAGCTTACGTCTGCATTTTAGGACTCATCTCTGCCGAGCACGTTTCAAAAATACCAAACAAATTCTTACTCTGAAAATAAAAAGTTAAACCGTCACTGATATTTACATCACTTCCTGTTTATGAGCTTCAAAACAAAAGCCTTGAGTCTCAACTTTAGCTGACTATCTGTTTATTTTTTGGCTGGGGGTGGGACCACGGTGCCGTGGTAGCATCCACAAAAGGTCACTCAGGAGACCACGCCCCTTAATTATGCACAATTTCAAACCTCAATAGAATCAAAACAAGAGAGTTAGGAAAAATGTTCACTAATTGAGACCAAAAGTGTAGTTTGTACCAGACTTAAACATTCACTTCTAAAGTTGATCATTTTGAGATTGACTCACTTTCGGAGTTGGCCTCAAGTGGCCACCCTGTGAACTGCAAGTCTTATTAGTTGCATTTCTACCTTGTTTTCTTATTTTTTCGTTTTGGACAAATGAAAAATAAGTCCACGTTTTCTCGACAGCCATGACGTAACAGAAAATCTCCCTCCTCCCACTTTCTTCCATCATCCCGGACCTTGACACCCCCCCCCCCCCCCCCCCCCCCCCCCCCCCCCCCCCCCCCCCCCCCCCCCACCCCCCCCCCGCCCACAGACTCTGCAGCGAGACGGGATAAAGACGACAGTGACAAAGGAGAGACGTCTCCCCGGCAGACCGGGTCACGACCCCTCTCTGTACTGATTGAGCAAAAAAATAAAGAAAGAAAGAAAGAAGGGAATGACGGAGAGACGCGTGGACAGGAAACGGAAACATGGCGAGGCAGATACCGGGCGACACGACACCCAACCGACAGTCAGTGGAGCAGCGGAGCGTTCGGCTGCTGATTGAGAAACCCAGCCGGGCGTAGTGGCAGGGATTCCATCAACCCACTCTGCTGTGGTCAGGGACGCGACCCAAACACCCGCCGCCCACACGACCCGACACTCCATCCTGTCCGTCAGGCAGCGAGCGCCCAAACAGCCACAGAGTGGAGCCGGCAGCTGGACCTGAGTCCAGATCAGCTCTCAGCGCTGACATCACCTGGCTCCACGCGTGCGCTTGTTTTATCCACCTGAAGGACACACACCTGAATATACCTCCATATGTAGAGAGATCGTTTCACAACCCCACCCGCCCAAAATGTCAATCCACCACAAATCCGTGCATCACAGCTGTATTCTCCCTCTCGTCTGTTTCACATTTTCACTCCAGCTTCTTCGATTCCCAAAGAAACTTTAAGTTACCCAACATCTGAAGGTTCGTTGGTCATAATTACAGTCATTCATCCGTGTTGTTTACAGCAGCTACGATGGTAAAGGATGGAATCGGCACATGTCTCTTTCATGTCCGTCTCCGTCCTCTCCTCCCGTGTTTCTCAGAGTTTGTCGGAACATCTGTTCCCGTCTCCGACAAACTCCCGCGGGAGCCGAGCCGAGCAGAGAGGAAGCTGTCAGCTGCTGAGAGCTTTTAGCCGCTCGCTGTGTTCGCTGGACGAGTCTCACCCAGACACTAAGTTTACTGAGAGAGCGAGAGAGAGAGAGAGAGAGAGAGAGAGAGAGAGAGAGAGAGAGAGAGTGAGAGAGAGAGTCTCTCTCTCACAGCGAGCGGGCGAGCGGGAGAGAGAGGGAGAGAGGGAGAGAGAGAGAGGGAGAGAGAGAGAGAGAGAGAGCGCTCAGTCATCGCTCAGTGTAATTGTCTTTTAACAGAGCGACCTGTTTTTGTCTTGTCCGTCTAAACATGAGGCGCTGATAAACACATCACTCCTCACGGGACTGATGCATTCTGGGAAACTGACAACACACAGGGGGAGGAGTCACGGGGGGGGAGTCACGGGGGGGAGTCACAGGGAGGAGGAGTCACACGGAGGAGGAGACTCCTTTTTATGCCTTTGTTCTTTGAAAGGCTGTAAAATACTCACATTCCTTATTTGTGGTCACAGCTGATGTGATTAGCTCGTTCTACAACGTAAGAGCTCAAATACTTAGTTACTTTTCAAAAAAGTAATCCATTACATTTGGTGATTTTCTGAACATAAACATACTTTGTGGAAAATCTACCGTCTGTTTCTGTAACTGCTCATTTCTGACATCATTTCAGAGAGACAGGTTTTTAAATATACTTATTTTCAGATCAACATATTTTTGATACCTTTTTTTGAATAAAGATCTTTTTTTATACTGTACATATTTTTAGATTGACATACTTTTGGATATCGATACTTTAGAATATACATAGTTCCAGATATATACAGTATATTTATGTCATGTGATCTTCTGCCTCAGGGTATTTCTAGCGGTTCACATCGGGCCTTTTCTTTTCGGGGTATCAGTGTCAGGGCCAGTGACACTGCGCCAGGAACCGAGTGGGATTCGAACCGTGACCCGTGAAGATCAAAGGAACCGTGAACAGTGACCTCTGCACCCAAAGGCGACCGCTCGAACCACTGAGCCACTGCCGCCCCCAGTAAAGTTATAAATATTTCAATATATTTCTGAATCGCGCGTATTTTTGGGAATAATTAATGATTTATATATTTGAATATGCACATTTGCAGTTAAGCATAATTTTGGATATATATAATTTTTGCATATACATATTTTTGGTGAAATATCTTTTTGAAATGCATGTTTTCCTTATATAGAGATTTTATAATATTCTGGTATTTTCACTCTTATGTTTTGAGGATTTGAATAAACCAACATTAGTCATGAAGACACTTGGAGAACTCTGAGGAATGACTTCCTTATGTTACTTTATCAGTAACGTCGTAATGTAACTAAATACTGCCAATAAACGACGTGAACTCAAATAACTCATCAGCCAATCCGGCGACGTTCTGTCAGGCCTGAGGTGAAGAGGTGAAGGTGATTGGATGGACGGACACTTTTCTAAATAAAGGGCAACCGACAAGTATTATCCTCTCTTCATCAGGTGTGTCAGTGTTTCTCTGAGCTTCGTCTCTGCTGTTAAATGAGCATCAGGTGTCTTCTTTCAGGTCCTCGTCTCTTCACTTAACAATCACACATCATTTCTCCGTCTCCTTGGAAATGTGCTTTTTTTAGTTTCCCATTCAGAGTCGACCCACGTTTAAGTGCCGAGCGCAGATTTCCTCTTACGTGCTGCCTCTTTAAAAAGAAAAACATGTCGCTCTGCTTCATCTGCTGAACGATGGATCCAGACCTTGGGCTGCAGCTCATTCTGCCTTTTTTATATCTTTGAATTTCTTTGATTGCGATGTGAACGCGCAAATATGAGCCAAAGAGATTATAAAAATGAGTGAGTCACTGAAACACTGAAATCCCACCAAGAGCATTCCATCAAAAAATCCTACAGCATGAAATCTGGATGAAGTCCATATTTACCCATATCTGACACTGACCCGCCTCTAGATGGGGCTGTTTCTAATGTGTCCGTGACGACAGAACGTTGAATATACATTAGTCTTGTTTAGATAAAGACTTGCATTTTTTTTACATTAAATGAATTATTTTTAAATTCAATAAAAAAATGAAATTGAAATACTTGAATTTTAATTTAAAAAAAGATAGGGGGGAAAAAAGCCCCAAATAACCCCTTAAAAATAAATACATAAATAATTAAAGACAACACCAAAATGTTTGAAATCGTGTATAACTAAGGGGTGTGGCCTGTTGAGTGACACCTGGGCACCACACTCTGTGGATGCTGCGACAGCAGCATGGGGCCACTCACGCTCTTCCTGCGCTCTGCCGCTTTGCCATTTATGGATAAAAAAAAAACAGGAAGTAGGAGGAGTCAGGCATCAGCCAGAACCGCCCACAACAATTCTCATGGCGCTCTGCAGAAGCCGATGGGCGACGTCCAAAGGCTACGTCCATCTTTACGTACAGCGTCGAATACAACCCACTCTACGCTTCATTAAACGGCTGTGACTCTTAACCTGAGGCTGAAAAGGGGCGGAGCCTCCTCACGGGGGCGTGACGAGCATGAAAAACCCAGTTAAGTGTCACAGCTGCTAAAAGTCCACGGTCCCTAACGTGGCGATGTGTCATCGGACCGCGGGCGACATGTGTTGGCAGCCGGGAGACGCACGCACTCTCTCACGCTTCGCCGTTCCACTGGATCCAAACCACCGTGATGTCACTTCCTTTTCGTCGGCTGCCAAATTCGGAGGCTTTAAACTGGGGAGAGAGTCGAGCTGCATCTGCAGGTTCAGGATTCAAAACCATCGTCAGACGAGACGAGACACCGAAACAACAACGATACACGGATTTGTGTGTTTGCGAATCGCTAACGACGACAGCAGAATAAACGAGGAAGCGGGAAAGAACAGGATGAGGGGAAGTAAAGTAAAACTAAGTAGATCCATATTGCATTACTCCTCTGTTTCATCCAGTCATGAATCATCAATCCATTTCATGGTCGAACCCACGACCTCCAGTGACTTGGGAGGGATATAAATACTTTAAGTATGACTCTTAAAATAATGGAGATGAAATCCAACGTGAGGCATCACCCCGAGAGTCCGGATGTGGTTTGAGATGTGTGAATATTTGAAATGTGGGATTTGTAAAGTGGCAGAGATGCAAGAAAAATGGAGGAACCCTGAGAGGCCACGCCCCGAGAAGGAAGCTGCAGTCTGAGGCTCGGGATCTTCGTTTTAAAACTAAACAAAAATGGACTTAAGCAAACTTAACCTTACGTTGTGACTCATGTGACATATTCAAAAATAAAAACATGACAACGGAAACAATAACAATATTATCATTGTTATTGTTATTACTAATGAATTCTATAATGCTCAGCATATCTTCACATAGTTACCATGACATTTAAACTGCATGTTTACAGCAAGAAACTACAAAATGTATACTCTGCAATTTTCAAAGTATTATGGGATGTGTCAATTAGAATAAGTTACTGCATATTCCAAAGATTTCAGTAACAAACAATAACTCAGCAGTTAGTCTCCACAAGTTAGCATTATGGCTCAAACGTATGGAATCAGGTTTGCACTGTAACTTACTGCTTTCGTTCCAAACCGACGTCATTTACTGAAGAGCTTTTGAACTGGAACATTGAAAATCAGTCAAACTAGTTTGAATGTCCTCACTTTGCGCCACGAGGCCACAAGCTCCTCCTCTTCCCTCTCACCTCATCTCCCCTGCACTCGTTTTAATTGATCGTCTGGCCGAGTGTGAGAAGCCCTCATGTGCCAAAGTTAAGGTGGAGAAGAGGCTGCAGCAGCTCGTTAATGGGGCAGCAGCAGCAGCAGCAGCAGCAGCAGCAGCAGCAGCAGCAGCAGCAGCAGCCGCTCCCTCAGACTGCTGAGTGGACTGGAATGGAGAGGGGGGTTGTAGGGTGGGGGGTGGGTGGGGTAAGAGAGAGATATGAAGGGTTCCCGGGCATCCAGCACATACAAATGATTTTTTAGGTTCAGAGCTTCGTGGGAGAAAATCGCAGCTGGAGTTCACAGAGACGAGGCGCCATTGGACGAGCTACTGCCGAAGAACGGAGGAGGCGCAGAGAGGGGGCGCCGTGCACAATCTCAAACTGGGACAGAATAGAAATAAGCCACGCCCCCGTACAGCTGTTGCAAGAAAAACATGTGACTGATCGAGACCCAAACTGTTTGTAGGAGACTTCAAACATCTTTCATTCACCTCTGAAGTTGATCGTTTTAACATGGGAGTCTATGGGGACTCACTCACTTTTTGGAGCCGGCCTCAAGTGGCCGCCCTGTGAACTGCACGTTTTTCCACTTCTGTGTTTGACTCATCTGTATTTGAAAGATACGAGAGGGGGTGTCGGCTAAAAACACAATCACACTTTTCAAAGTGGTTTGCGTGTCCACCGCACCTCAAAGTTCGCTGGCGGTTTATTCACATCAAACTGTCGACATACGAGGGATACGAGGGGAAACTGCACTTACGTGGCGCTAAGAAGACGTTGAAGGCCAAACGAGCACAATGGAGCCATAAAAGGCAACCGACAAGTATTATTTCTGTGACACCATCGGCCAGGATGGAGGAGGCTCAACAACGAATCGCTTACTCGAGCGCCTTTGAATTTCTTCCTCTGCGGAAAGGCTAAAAAGAGCCTGGCTGAACTAGCATGAAAACGGAGGCCAAGCAGAGAGCCCCCCGAGCCTCAGACTGTGAGACCTTTTGACCAGACACAACATAAACAAGCAATCCCCCGAAGAACAGGTAAACAAACAGGAAAAAGCAGATTTGGACTCCTTCAGAGACATCTCTCGGAGCACGACCAACACAAAGTCCATGTTTTGGATCTGCAGGCTCACGATGATCCTGCCTCAACCCCTGACATGGACAACTTAACACCAGCAGAGGGGCAAGTACATGTCTGAGAGCCAGATCCACGGTGGTAGAAACAGCAAAGAACCTGTATAAGATTCAACCAAAACTGGTGGTTGAAGTGGGCGATGGAGGAAAATGGCAGAATTCAAAGCCAAAGGATTTCGCTCTAACGTGGATTCTGAGCATCACTCAATATACAGCCTTCGGATGATTCTCTACTACGAGCAGAATTAATCACCTTACACCTAATTAACAAGTTGGTTACCTTTTGCTCCTTGGCATCTTCCGGACCCCTGATTTGAGCGCGTGGGTCACTAAAGGTCATTCACCACATTCGCTCACATCACACCCCCCGTCAGAGAATTAAAGCAGAGGCTGCAACACCAGCAAGTGCCCAGAGATAATTGCCCCACAACAGCGCTGTTTTTGTTTATGTGTAAATCATCTCTGCGAACCAAACGCCATTTTTAGGGATTTATTTAAAACACGGAGGGAGGAGGAATCTGGCCATGTTTAAATGTAGTTTTATAGGATGCAAAACTTCAAACCTCGATGGAAAGAAAACCAGAAGAAAAATTCAACCCCCACTGACCATTTTAACATGGGAGTCTATGGCGATTGACTGCCTCAAGTGGCCACCCTGTGAACTGCAAGTCAGCCCTGGAGGTTTCAATGTGACTCTTTACATGTGCAGCAGCAGGTGGTGACATTTGTAAAAGGTAAACAAACAAACACATGCTGATTGGTCGATTTATGTCCTCCACAGTGGCATTTTCACATGAAAACTGAATGTCCACTGTGCAGAACGTAAACACCCAAACAGCTGGTTTGAGTTATCACACACTTGAGCACTGTCTCCCTGGTTTTGGCTCCTCCCCCTACCAGTGCCAATTTCAGTCAAGATCCAAAATGGCACCTCATAGCAGCAATGATAGCGTCTCTAGTACAATTATTGCTTTTAACAACTGGCTTCAAACAAGGTTCTCCTTCAGCTACCAACACCACAGGAAAGAAGGGAGGTGTGGCTAAAAGAAGGGAGGCGTGGCTTAAATTCATTCATGATATCGATGTCTATGGAACTACGTGACCCAGAGCATGAAAACCATTGGTTGATCAGACTTAGGACAGAAGAGGGAAGGGGGTGATTGACAGCTCAGCGACACGCCACCTCAAAACAGAGCATTTTTCGGGGAGGTCAAAAAACAGACTGGAGCGAGCGGCTGTCAGAGCTGATCCTGTGAGTGTTTTGACCACAGCAGGTCATGTGACACGCAAATACCTCTGTTAGGTATTGACAGTTAATGGAACATACCATAATAAGCCACAAGGAGAAGCCGCTGAATGTTATTGTTTGATAGCCGCCATCATCTGGGTCACACCTGGACCCCCAGGCATTCGCGATGTTACGGCCCCCGACCCCTGCTCTCTGATTGGTCCTCTGCCCTTTGCAGAGAAGGTCAGGGTGGACATTTACAGCGCGACACAGCTGCTGTCGCACCGCCGCTCAAATCCAACTCATTATGGGGTTTTCAGTTTTACGGCAGCAGGAGCAAGGCGCCACAGAGACGGATGGTTTTACTGTTTGAAACAGAGCTGAGAGGCCAGGGGGGCTAATGGACCCTCAGCCAATCAGAGCACTCGACACACAACAGAGGTTTGATGTATTCTCTGTGTTTACATTGGTAGGACTGATTTGTTAGATTGGTCATTTCAGTGATACAACTTCTGCATCTCTCTCTCTCTCTCTCTCTCTCTCTATATATATATATATATATATATATATATATATA
>JAFBJT010111184.1:0-17538 GCA_016785325.1 Chascanopsetta lugubris
CACACACACACACACACACACACACACACACACACACACACACACACACATATAGCTGCATATGTAACTGTTTTGAGGGATTTTACCAAGAAGTCTTATCAATGCATGCACTGTACGTTGTATTGAAATTGCTCCCACACTTCAGTGACCACTGAGGCAATGAATAGAAAAGCACTCTTCATTTCATTCCTCTCCCTCCCTCTCTTCTCTTCTCTCCATCTTCAGATAACTTTACTCCGGAGCTCTCTGTGGAATGAGTTTGGTAAACCTGTGTATGTGGTGGGCGCTCGAGTCGCCTGGCAGCTACATGCACAAATCGGAGTGAGCGACGGTTCAGAAAGCCGTTTGTAATTTATGTACTCTTGTCCCCCTGCTGAGTTCTTCTCGGCCACTAGGCCACATTTGCTTTATTGGAGCTTGCCAGTACTTAAGAAAAATAATAATAATAATAATAATAATCAGCTTGCCCGAGGGTGTATCTTCACATTTCCTCAGATAAACCTGCTGCTACTGTACATAACACTACTCGCTGAAATTCTGAATTATTAATAGCCGGTTTTATTTTTCTTCATCTCCCCCAAGCTCATGTGATAGATACAACTGAGAGGAAGTGAAGTCAGACCACAGAACGCAGCTCCAGGGAGCAACAGTAAATTATGTTATCTTTATACAAACAAAACATGGGGTATTTTTGTAATTGAATGTTTCTTTTATTAACTGCCATTACCAGTGTTGTTGTCTTGGTACTTGTTTCCGCACCAGTGTGTCAGCATGCGTTTTTGTGATGAAGGCAGCAGCAGCAATAGAAGCAGTGTAGTGCGGCACAGCACAGCGGCTATATTTGCATCTGCTTTCATTAATAAATCATAACATTTAACAAATCAGTGGAAGGCGAAAGATGTCACGATGAACATCAGAGGTCTGAGACCACGAGGGACGGGGAGGAGGAGGGCAGGACACGGAAACAGAAGTTGCCTAATTTGTGTCTCAGCAAATGAAAATGAACACCAGTGCTCGTCTCAAAACTTAGCTGCAATGAAATTTTGATTATCTTTTTTTGTGTCAGGTAGAAAAAACTAAAGATGTCATGTTGTCATGTTCCTCAAATTTAATAGTGAATAAATCATGTGTAGAGTCGTCTCAGAAAAAAAAGAGGATGATGCAGCTATGGAAGTGAGTGTTTTATTTCCAGTGAAATTCTGAAAGTCTTTCTCACAACCTGCTGAATAATTAAATGAAAACTTGGGGCCCTCGAGTCGAGATCATTTTCCTTTGGAATTTATAACAACTCCAGAGCAGAGACGAAATCCGAAGTTGTACTTGTGGATAGGTCTACTGGAGTCAACAATGAATGTGCGTTTTTGTCTTCTTATTCCAGCTCACAGGAAATCCATTCACCACGCTGTTGTGCACGGCTATTAACTGTGGAGCGCAACAAAGGAATTTAGTTTTTTTGCAAAGTGAACAGAACCAGACAGGATATGAGCTCACGAGTTAACCTCTGCGATGGCCAGATTGGCCGGACACATTAAACCAATTTGTTTGGTTGAATAGGAAGCAGCCCATCTGAGATGACAGGCGCGCGGTAATAAGACGGTGGATTGTTCCGTGCTGTGTCTGTGTGAGCCAGAGAGATAAAGGGGAAGTGGATTGTCGGGACTCCTCTCGCCTAATTTTCTAACACCGGAAAATCTTGTCATTTTGGGATGTTGCTCTGATGCGTAGCAAGTGCCGTCGTTTGGCTTGGTTTACCTTCCAGAAACTGGCAGGCATTTTAAGCGGCTTCAGATCAATTCCTATCAAGACTTCGTAATTACTTTCCAGCTTTATTATCATAAGGTAGTGAGAGCTCAGCTCCTGTTGTTCAGTTTATTGCGGCGGCATCGTCGTGTTTTCCTCGTCTCGTTGAATTAAAGTTATCGTATGCCGGATTGGTTGGTCGGTGTTCGTAAACACAGTAGTCAGAGTTGACCCATCCACCACCGCCCAACAACACCGGTAAGACTTTAACCTGCACTATTGTTGGGATGCTGTATTTGCTGTGGAAAAGCTAATCATGCTAAACACTAGCACTCGCCTTTCCCATTCACAACAAAATGATAAACAAGAATTTACTGTCAGAGTGACTTTTTGAGTCCGTTTGGTTTTCGGGAAATCCTTGCGTACTATCCCTTTTAAATAGATCTTAGTGAAGACATTCCACTCACTTGGCTTCAAACCCAACAACTCTGGCACATGGAGCAGATCTAACATCTATCATCATTCAAAAAAACAAAAGATGGAAACATAACCTCAGCAGTGGAGGAATCTGAGATACAGCTGCCATATGTCTGGCTGTGTGTGTGTGTGTGTGTGTGTGTGAGAGCGTGCACAGGCCCACATGCACCTGCGTAAACCACCCACTGTGCTCTGAAGCACCCGGCTCTCTGGCTCCCTCAGATTGGATTGGCTTTCCCCCTGAAGGGGCCTCTGTCTGGCCCCCTGAGGGTTCTTAGATCCCTCCTGGGGTCTTTAGACTGAACAGTGTGAGCAGCGGGGGTGGGGGTGGGGTCGGGTGGGGGGCTGGCGCCATAGCAATAGTTGGGTACATAGATAGGAGTGACCTTATAGTAATGTGCGGCACCAGAAGGCTACATAGGCCCACACGGCTGGGCCGATGTATTCTTTGAACTGCCAGCAGCTGGGTCTCCTTGCTGTAAATCAAACACTTTCAAAGTCAAACAAAGTGGAAGTCGCTCTGCTGTGCCTTGGCTCGGGTCCAGCTCGAGAGAGCTTTTATTTCTGCCGCATCTTCCCTCGCGCTGCCCCCTAGGCATGTGCTGTAGTAACAACACGCGGCTCAAAGAGTGAGTTATGCGAATCTGTTCTCACCCTCTATCTCATTAGTATAAGAGAAATGATTTATCCCTCTCTCCTCTCCCGGAATCCCTCTCACCCTCCTTGTCCTTGCCGGCTACAGTTCAGCCCTTCCTCGGCTTCGTCAGCGAGGTGATTAATTGATCGGAGACGGCACGCCGCGAGCGCCACCCCGTCGTCTCTAATTCCACCAAAGTGCGTGTCAAAACAACGCTTCTTCTCCTCCGTTTTCACCCTCGCCGGGTGACATCACCGGCGTCCAATCTGGAGAGTTCTGCTCGGCAATTTGCGGCTGTGTTTTCCCACGCCGCCAGGGATGTTTGTGATGTTTGTGTGTTTTAGCGAAAAAGTCCAATACTCCCAGCCCTCAGAGAGATCCCACTGTCTCCTCTGTTCCTGCCTACACTGTATCTCTGGCACAGTTTGAAATCTGACTCCCTCGTCTAAAGCCCCGTGTGTGTCTGAGGGGGAATTGACAGCCACTGTGTTTTGCAGCCGCCGTTATATGTTTGTGGCAACAGAGGCGAATGAGTCGGCACTCTCAGATGTTATTGCCTAAACAAAGGGCCCTCTAAGTGGCGGGGCAGGCAAGATTTGTCGCCAAACGTTTTAACTGCGCCTGCTCCTGGGGGGTAGCAGGGGCGATGGCGAGCGCTAATGGCGTATTGAAAACGGTGGTTTGGCCGCTCTCATCTTTTCCATGCAGATGCACTCGATCGTCCACTCACTGGCTTGATAGTACGCCTCTGAAAGGAATTGTGTTGGGGGCCTTTAACTTTCAGATCAATCGCTGATTTGCTCTGTTTGTTATTGATTGTTTGCTCCGTTGGCCAGTGAATTACTGTATTTCATTATCTGTCACTCTGACCGTTGCTTGGTGGCGAAAGCGCAGCAGGACTCGCTCCGTCTTTTCCACACGTCTCCCAACAACTCCTTTTTTTATTTTTTTTTGTTGATTCCCTTCGCTTTCTCTCGGCTCTTGTCATCTCAGATAAGCGTTGCAATTGCTCATGTTGCTGACGACCCAAGCCAAATTCATAATGATGAGATTATCTTGTCAACAGCGCAGAGTGTGCATGTCTGCTGTATTGATCTCTGCGCAGTCTTAATAAATGAAGTAGCGCGATGGAAGCGCTGGAGCTCCATGATAAAACCGAACGCATCTTTGCTATTTATACACCCAACACTGCGCAGATGATGAATGGAACTTGTGTATTCTGCCCTTCTCCCCTCTCTTATCCCTTTTCCACCCCTCCTCTCCTCTCCATCAGCCCTGTCGTCTCCGTATTCCCAGATTGATGGGGTATAACAGCCGCCTCTCTGTGCCGCGTCGCTCTCAGTCTGAAACACGACCCCTTTGAGGTCACTTCGACATGCTTAGTCGTCGTGCTCCCAGGCGGGGGGACATGGGTGCTGCTGAGGGAGGAACCAATCAGCTCGACTACAT
Organism: Chascanopsetta lugubris; assembly: GCA_016785325.1. Taxonomy (NCBI): domain Eukaryota; kingdom Metazoa; phylum Chordata; class Actinopteri; order Pleuronectiformes; family Bothidae; genus Chascanopsetta; species Chascanopsetta lugubris. Next base: position 4,304 of record JAFBJT010111184.1, read on the forward strand.
GGCGAGAGGGGGAGATGGTGGGGAAAAAAAAAAGACAAGAACATTACAAGCTCGATGGAGTGGCGCCCGCCGCGCCTGCGTACGAGCCTTGAACCGACGGAGGTTTTTTTTGAAAAGGGAGTTTATCTGCGCATTTGAAGAGAGAAGGTCAGCGGGGTTTAGAGCGCCAGATTATGTGTGATTGTTTCTTCCGCGGGCTTGCTGATTAATGCTAAATCTGGCCTGACAGATTCTTAATGCACCATAGACACACTTAAAAGAGACCGAGGGGAAACCGTCGTCCAACACTTTGACAACAGAGCATTATCCTTAAAGCCTTCACCAGCCCTCCTGCCTCTCTCGCCTCTGTGCTCCAGGGCCCCTCCTTCGCTCAGATGCCTCATCACCATTCATCCGATATACATACGCAGTAGATAGGTCACCTTGAAATGGGACTATACATAGTCCATCTACTGTGTGTGTGTGTGTGTGTGTGTGTGTGTGTGTGTGTGTGTGCATAGAGCGAACTGAGGGGGAGAACCCATGTGTGTGTATGTGTGCTTGTGCATTTATTGATATTATGTTTGTGTGTTTTTCTATCTGCGTCTGGCCGTGGCAGTGGGCTTCGGGGAAATATCTCGCATCTTTTCATTTACAGATCAGCTCTTCCTACATTAATTCAAACAGAATAATTTTATTCTTTAATGTTTTTTTTTTGTGAGCGTCGCGCGCCTGTCTTCTTCTTAACCCACGCAGCAGACACACGGCGATTTTGGTTTGATTCTGCAAAAAACATTTATAAAGTCAAATAAGATTAGACGTTGTTGATAATATCATTCATACATCAGTGTAAACACATGCACTTGACTGGAAACTCAATCATTTATATTTTGAAGGTTAGTAGATAGAGTGAAATGCTTATTTCAATATTAACTCTGAGGGACTTTACCTTTTTGTGTTGCGGCTGATTTAATTAGTTTGTTCCATTCCAGGGTAATTCCTTGCCAATTTGTGTAAGCCTTGTTGTTTGAATCAGGAAACTGTCGCTCCTTCAGAAGAGGATGTTGTTTCTTAAAATTCAATTTATGAAACTAAGCTTATATTTTCTTTTGTGCCCAAAGTTAAACAATTGGGATACCACACTCCAGCAGTCTGGGCAGCCACTGCTCAGTACAGTGGAAAGAAGCCTGGGAATTAATTCATTAAATCCTATTTGATTAACCATAACATTAGACAAGGATATAATAGTGTTTCCACTACCATTCTATTGGGGGGGGGGTGCCTCTCCTCTCCTCTCCTAATGACAACCGTGGGCTACCGTAGGTTCTCCTGTATGCTCGAAAGGAAGGGCTGAGGCAATATACAACATGCTAATTCACCACTAGATGTCATCAAATCGTACACGCTGTGCCTTTAACTTGTATTGGTTGATTGTATTTGCTGTACCGTCCCCAAAAGTACCAAGCATCGCTGAGGAAAGTTTACATTGGGATCTTGGCATCATGAATCATGAGCTGCCTCACGACAAGTCCTTTATTTGGCCCAGCTCCTGACCCGCCAGTCTATTGATTTTTGAACGTACAAGCACGAACCCACATTGATAGGTTCAAACGAAAACAGCTGGTCACCTCTCATATGCTTTGAATGAAAAGTAGATCGTCAAGATCCATCGACGGTACAAAACTGCCAAAGTGCAGACACGATTAACTAACTCTTGGTAAAAGCGCTGACAAGCATATTAAGCAAACTGTCAGAACTAGTGCTGGCTGGTGTACTCCCCCTGTGCCTATGGTGTATGGTTTCCTGTGGAAAGAGAGAGATAAGCCCGTCACCTCTGCAACAGCCTTTAGATTTTTGGGCTGACTTGGCTCTGTACTAATGAGGGTGAAGCAAGGTCAGGCCTGACTCAGCACTTCAGTTAACGCCAAACCTGTTGTAACTATTGATTTGCAAGCACTGAATGATAAGAGACTTACACTCCCAAGATCACTTACCACACCTTCTTTTTTCTTTTTCCCCGCCTTTCAACATATGTTCCCCTACAGTTTCAAAGGCAGAAGCTCCTCTCATATCAAACTTTCCGTTAGGCCACATTGACAAGCTGAAAGTACCCTATGTTTATTTTTTTAAATTTTTTTTTTGCTGACTCAACGACTCATTTTCAAGGTCATTTGGGGTGCCAACAGCGGGCCGTCAATTCTGATTTTCTAATCTTATCTGTGCCATTTCAGTATTTGGTCTAAAGCTTGGCCGTCAAACGTACGCCCATACGGGGCAAATCTGGCACGAAGTCAACATTTGAAGATTGTTGCGATGACAATTTACATTTTGGAAATGTCTATGTCCCTACACAGGATATTTTCCTGAATTAGTAAATGGACATCCTCATAAAGCCTTGAGCACCCCATGGCCACCCATTGCATAACAGTCTAGTTCCGCCCCACTGTACAGGATTCTGTAAATCACCCCCCCCCCCGGCGCTTTGTAATCCCCTGCTTTAGTGTCTACTTCCTCTCCAGTAGTATACAAATACGTTTTCTGTCGTTGTTGAAGATGCACATGCACAGGTACAGGTTTTACATGAACGTCAGATGCCAGACATTTTGAGTTGTGTGCACGAACTGTCAAAGCTGATCTGCACCGAGTTCAACATTGTGACTGCAAATGTGAAAGTAGCAAAGTTCACACATTGTCCCTAATCTATAATCACACATGGTACCAGCTGTAGAGCTACACACACCAGCTGTTTCAGTGTGCCTCCGCAAAAAGCCTCACAGAGAGAGAGAGAGAGAGGGAAACAATGCTGCTATTTTGGTAGAGCTGGCAAACTGCTGTGTTAGGGGGTTTTGTGTGTTGGAATAAATATATATGCCGAAAGCCACATTTACCATCTACTCCCGGGGCTAAACTTCCACAGATGTGGATTGTGTTGATAGCGGTACAAAGACACTGTCGCGTGTCGCTCTCCTCTTCAGAGACTGAAAGTGAGACGGGATTGGCTGCCGGGTTTTTGTCGGCGCAGGTGAATCTTGAGGTAACTGCAGATGCACTAAAAAAGTGTTATTGCATATTTCAAATGCAACAGAGGCGATAATTGTTATTGAAGAGCAGAATGAGAGCTGCTACCCTCAGGTCAGAGAGCTGCTTTTTGGGGAGTGGAGATGAGGTCGCGGCCCGTTCTGGTCAGACCCTTTTTGTCTGGTACACTCAACATTTTTTTATTCATTTATTTCACGTCTAGCTCCCATTTAATGATCTACTTTTTTTCAGGGTAGAATCCCAAAGCCAGAACAGAAGGCCTCATTACACCTCCACCACTCACTGATTCGACTACACCTCGTAATGACGGCTCGGGAACATAACACACATGCAGAAACCAGCTCACTCATGTATGTTTTATGTCAATAAATATGTATGTGTCCTGTTCCACTGTGCTCCAACTGTGAGATCGTGTGTGGTCAGACATGCGCCTTCTTCTTTAGGAACGAGGGACTTGAAAAAGCAATTTGATTTTTGATTATGTGTCGCCACACACGCTCGCTCACACGCTCCCTGCTCCCAGAGCATCATGGGACTTTTCAAAACCACAGGGTCGGTCATTGCAAGCGAGTCCATTTGAATTTTGTCCCACTGTAGGTTCCCATATACCTCCAGGGCTCTCCCCAAAGAGTGGAGCAAGGGCGCTACGCCATCGTACCCCAATCTTAGCGCCATCGTACTCATTTTTCACATTTTGGGTGTTTCCTAAATCCAGAGCGCTGATGTTTTGACCCCCCACACTCCTACCACATCACTACTTCCCATATGGACCTGAAATGCATTGTTGCTATTTGAATGGCAGTGTGACGGAGCTCATCTTCTGAAGTTGCTTGTGAAGTCATACGACAAACTTTCTGTCCTTGGTTGGTGGGATTAATCGCATTATCTGTCGGTTTGTTTACGGGTTTAGCGTCTAAGCAGTTAAAGTGATTATTTTCAAAAGCTGGCGAATAATTTCGTTAATAATTAATCAGGTCTGTTTAGAAGCGGGGCCTCTTGAAATGGGGACACTAGATGCAACATGCACCATCAGAATGTCATTTAATCAATATTCACTTCAAATTTTAGGTTAATTTCCTCTGATCTCTAATTAGGAGTGTTTTGCAAAATGGGTCACATTCTGTTCATTTTTCGTTTTGTCCATTTTGAAAAAGAGGCCGTTGACAGTTTGCCATAGTTGTGCGTTTCCAACGTGTCGGCTTTTTGTAATCTTCACCCAGGGGGATGTTGGTCAACATCATAACGTTTTATGGGTAATGATGTTTTTCAGCAGATAAGGATGATTCATTGAATAATGGCTTAATCACTCCGCTAATAAATCAATTACATGCATAGAAGTTGGATTATTGTATAGTTTGTGGTAAACAGATTATTCTGTATTACTTTATGCTTATTAAGACGAGCCGTCTGAGCCATTTTGTTTATGCAGGATTTAGTTTAGCCCATTATTTGATTCTTCATGCATCATAAACATGGATATCCAACACCTGTGTGTGTGTGTGTGTGTGTGTGTGTGTGTGTGTGTGTGTGGGGACTGTGCAAAAGTAAGAAGTTGAATAAACGAGTTCAGTGATGTGCACTCTCTCAGGAGGTTTGCATTTTATTATTTTCTACGTGAGTTGATTCTCGAGATGATAATGACGGCTGAAGGGGGAAGAGTTTAACAACGCTTTGTTGACCGTCTCTCAGAACGCCGGTCCAATTTTCCTTTTCACGCTCTTTCAAAGTAATTTATTCTCCCCAGAATTAAAGGTCAGTGTTATGGATTTGGTGACATCTAGAGGTGAAGTTGCATGTTCCCCCTCTAAGCATGCAGGAGAACCTCTGGTAGACTGGATGTTTAGAATGTCCACTCCTGGCAAATGTAAAAACATGGCGGCCCCCATTGAGTGGACCCCCTCCTCTTCTTAATATACAGTAATGGGCTCATTTGAGGGTAATGGAAAAAAGAAATACATGTAGGTGATTATAAATTCATGAGAATGTCTCTATGTAATTGTTTTGTGATACTTTTAGAAGTGAAAAAAAAATGACAGAAATCGTACACACTGCACCTTTAAATGACACATTATTATAAATTATAATGGACTCTGCAAAAAAAAGTTTGGGCAGTATATACAAAGAAACAACCACCAAACCGGACCCATTCAGTGATTTGAAGACAATCCAAATGTGATGATAGAGCCATGGTGAGTTTCTTCACTTCGAGCTCCCCCTCAAAATGAATAGAGAAGTGGTCATAACCCCCACCTCACTTCCCCTGGCCTGCTCATAGTTATCGCTATGGTCAACCAAAGAAATAGACAATCACCGTGAGTGTTTACTTATTAATTATGAATATTATGTCTTTGCTGGTGAGCAGTGAATATGCAAGGGAGAGGTCAAGTTGATTAAACAACTGCTTATAAACGCCTCCAAAGTGCTACTTAGTCCTGTTTAATGAAGGGAAAGGAAAAAACCCTACTCTCACCAAGTGAATACAAATATATATATCCCTACTTTTCAAATGTTCAAATAACTCCTCCAACACACAGCATTTGACCACCTTTGATGTCTGATTCATTGAAGATGGCGACTTTGTTTTGTGTATTTTATTGTGCAGAATAAATAAGCTAATACATAACCCGGTGCACTCTCTAGTGCCTTCTTGAGGTATTTCCACTATTTCCTGTAGATGACTTCTGAAACTCTACCATCCATGAATAAGACTTCTCTTTATACCAGAATGCAGTATTACTCCTTATTCCAAACATAACCCGAGGCCTTCAACATAAGTCACGTGTCGTGTCGGCTCACTGTGACTTATGCCATCCGGGGACAAACAATGCAGTTTTGAGGAACATAGTTTATTTATGCAGGTGACTCACTAGAATAAATCAGTCTGCAAAAAAAGGAGATATTTGTTGTGGTCCGCCCAGCAAACAGCTCATGAAGTCAGTTTGAACTGCGAATGGACTTAGACGCGGAGCAACAGAGGGATGATACATCCTGCATTGCAATGTTATTCAGATAATGAGGGTTGTGACGTTGCACACAGAAGGGGCGGGTCAGGGGTCAGTATGTTTTCAGTCAAGTTGGAAAAAAAAAAAAAAACCCTGAATTTCTTCTTAATGTATTTTCTACATTTTGCCGGCTCGCAGGCCACAAGTGCTACAGTCAAACTGTGTTTACAAAAAAAGAAAGGACGTGTAAGATCTCCCACTGAAAGGAGCAGCAGAGCCGAGCGCCGTTCAGATGAATAATCCAGCAGTCGAGGTGTGAACGCTCCCTCACTGGTAATTCTCAGCCCTGCAAAAAAAAAAAAAAATTCTCTTCCCATTTTAAAGTCTGACAGCACTCAAGCGCCCTGCATAACTTAACCCCACACTGCATCAACTCTGTGACACGTCCGGAAAACACTGCGTCAGCTTTTAAAAATCCAAACTTGTCCGAGATAACTCATTTAAAAGTCTCCTTTATGATTAAGGTGCTGGGCGGGATCGTTAGTGAGCCGTCCATCTGGACGCTGGAGACCTCGGTGTGGTTACGATCTGTCTGGTCTCCATTAACAGGCATCAGCAGCACTTTCTTTACTTGTCTAAATTTCATTTGGGCTTGACCTCTCCCAAATCATTTGAACGACAGTGGAAGATATTTAGAAGGCAGTAGTAGCCTGTGATGGCCTTAAGTTCACTTAAGCCCATTGATTGATTGGTATGTTATCTCCCGGAAGACGTATAGGAGCAGCTAATTAGATTTGATCACTCGCAATTGCTCCTCAGCCACTCGGTAATCAATGTGGTCTAATTATTTTTTTGTTCTGATGCCACTTTCTCTTCACTTTGCTCGCCCACTTTTGCTCGCCTTCTATTTTCCTCTTTAATTCCTGCTTCCTCTCGTCACCATGGTGTGTTTCTTATTTCCTGTAACCCAAGGCTGTCAAACACACTTTAATTCAGGGTAAGGTCCAAATTGACCTCAAGTGAGTAGGGCCAGTCAAATCACAGCTTAATAAAAAAATAAAAAAGTACAAATGTACAAAAATATTTTTGCAAAATCATTGGAACTCGTCGTGGGCCGGACCCAGATGCAGGCGGGATGTTTTTTGTCTTACCGACAAGGTTGTGGTAGATCCTGAACCTTACAGTTCCTGACAAGAGGAAACACATGCACTCACATTGCATACGCACTGACTCTGTGTGTGTGTGTGTGTGTGTGTGTGTGTTTGGAAGACAGTAGAGGACAAATGCATGTATCACACCTAGCGGGGCAGGTAGAGGGAGCGTGTGTGCTGCAGCTCCTGTGAATATGAGAGAGCTGTCCAACGATGTGTGAAAGAGAAGCTGCAATTTGTCCTTGTTCGCCCCCTCCCCCCCCCCCCCCCCCCCCCCCCCCCCCCCCCCCCCCCCCCCGCCCCCCCATCCCGACATCGAAGATATCAAACACACACGCACGCACACAAACACATCCACGCCCCAAAAATGAACAGTGGCCCCGAATGCACCGGCAAAGCCTGAGAGCAGAATAGCACTTCGACGTGCTCGTCCCATTTGTCTCAATCGGCCCCCGCTGTCCGCTCCGTCTGTCACGGGGCCTCAAAGGGGATAACGGAACAGAGTGCAGCTTTTTACACTTACTCAGCCGCACTGTACTCAGTGTCTCGGTGACCTTTGGCCGCCTTGCCGCGCGGACCCCGATGCCAGACATCCCTCAAGAACATGCGTTTGAAATTCTCATTCATGCATCACCCCTGTGGAACAAGCCTGGGCTTCAATCCACGGAGGAGCAGGTCAAACTCGGGACCTGTGGGTTTCTCTTGTTTTCAAAAGGGTTCAGTGCTTGTCCTAAACTCTGAGGTCAAAGACTTGAATTTTAGGTTCAATAAGCAAGTCATGTTATGAAGAGTACCGTGAAAGTCAAATGCACAGGCGCAGTAGAAGCGAGGGGCAAACTCCGGTGCAGACGGATGAAGCACGATGGGAAGTGAAAAAACTGTGTAGTTCCTGGGTTGACCTCTGGGGGCTGACTCCAAAATGGAGCAAATCCCCATAGACTCCCGTGTTGAAATGGTAAACTTCAGAGGTGAATTAAACATATTTACTGCCTGGTACAAACTGTCGTTTCAGTCTCAATCAGTCCGACTCGCTTAATTTAATAATTACGCATAATTAAGGGCGTGGTCTCTTGACTGACACCTGAGCCGACCTGGTTCATACCGCGCATGAGGTGACGGCACCACGAGCCGACCCACAGCTTTGCGTGCGTTCCGCCTCTTTGGCCGTTTTTGTATGAACCGGGAAGCGGAAGGAGGTAGGATTCGGCAAGATGGCGACGAGGGACTCGCCCACAATTTGCCCCAAAACCACTCGGCTGAAACCAATGGGTGACGTCATGGACGCTGCGTCCATCTTTATGTACAGTCTATGATTAGAAGGCAACAAGTCAGCAGCATGAAAAACTCACTAAATGAATTCTTGTGGTGTAGAAGACGGCGTCTAGTAATTATTGTAATAAAACCACCGGGACATCCACCCGGTATTTATCACCCCCCTCCGAAATGATCCTGTATTCATTGTGGGCTGTGACTGTCTGAGAACAGAGCCGCTCACGCTGGCCATTATTGATCCATTAATTGGAAAGTGGCCCATTGTAGTAAAAGGGCCGGGCCGTATAGACAGACAGGAAGAGATGGAGGCTTAAGATCAGCCTGGAGTCTAATTGGCAGGAAAGAGGTTTCTATGAAGTGGCATAATGTGCTTTTTATTGGCTTGTAGGAGGCGGAACGGCATATGTTCGTTCGAGTGTGACGCGCTTCGTCTCCTTCGTCCTCTTTTGTGAAGAAAAGAGATCAGATCCAGGTGTTTTTTTAGGGGTTTTAAGTCGGCAAACGTCGCTGAATAAATCAAAGGTAAACTCAGCAGTGGGGACATAATGTTAATTTCTAATATTCTAATGTGATGCACTCGAATGTCATCTGGACACAGCTGTAACAATCGAGTTTCTATGAAATCCTTTCAAAGGGGATCAGATTCGGCGCTGACTCCATTGAAAGACATGTCCAGGATGAGGCCCTGAACAAAAGTACTGAAGGGGTGCATCGGTATAAAGACCTCCATCTTTTTTCTTTTTAAAGAAAAGAAACTCCGGCTGTTATCATTTCAATGCCGAACGGATTCCAACGCTCGCTCTCCTTGCACTCTGTGGTCAGATTCGCGGGTTTTTATATACAGCATTCTGTGGGTGTTTGCTTTTAATCTCGCCGAAGGCTGAAGTGGAACAGAATGTTTAGGTAGAGAGATAAAGGTGCTTGCAAAAACACGGAGCGTCAAAGTACCGAGGTGGCCCGTCTGACCTTCACACACCCTCTCTCCTACCGAGCCACCGCAGAGCACGGATGACATTGAAATACTGTATTGACTGTGAGTCAAGCTGTGCATGTGAAAAAGCCCCGGCACAAGGAAGCATTACTCACTACACATGACATTTTACTGCTCTCGATTCAAGACAGAGCGCCGTGCAGTACATAGGGAAATTATTTGTGTTGCTGTGATGAATACCGCTAACGCAGTCTGAGAGCTCTTTCTCCTGGAGGCATTTGCTTCCACCCGCTCTCTCCTTCTACTTCTAAGTAACTGGGGCTTTTTCACATATTCCACTCTTAATTCTAATAAAACACACACACACACACACACACACACATGCACGCGCGCACCACGTTTGTTTCTTTCTGTCAGTTTTCTTCACATGCGCACGTGTTTGCATTGCGTTAACTCCGATGCCTGCTGCGGATGTGGTCGTCATGGCAACAGCATCCTCTGTATCATGCTTGGAACACACAACAGTGACGTTTAGCGGTGGTGTTGCTGAATGAAGCAGCACCTGAGCCGTGAGCAGAGCCCGTGGTCTCTTCAAGGCTGCTGGAAAAACATGGAAATGCAGCCGGCCTCGGCAGAGAGGACCAAGTTTTAAGGGGTCATTCTTGGTTAATGAACATTTTATGTCCACTCGGCTGGTTACCCATTCATCAAAGGACCCGTATTTTATTTTTGGTTTTTTTTCTAATAAAATGGAAATCATTTCACCTAAGATCTAACACACTGGGTTGATTCAAGGTTCAGTGTCTAGGATTTAGTGGCATCTAATGGTGACATCACGTGCAGGACCCGGCTGACCATCCCCCCCCCCCCCCCCCCCCCCCCCCCCCCCCCCCCCCCGCTACCAAACATTCATCATGTTATATATCAATGTCATCTCTAAGGCCAGTGTTGGTCCATTACTGACAAGTGTAGAAACATGGCGGCCTCAATGGAAGAGGGCCCATCCTGATGTAGATTTAAAGTGTGCTACAAAAACACAAACAATTATTCTTCGTTACAGATGATTATGTAGTATAACTCTGATTCCTATACCTTATTCCATTTATACCTTAAATCCTATCCATTGTATCTTTAAGTAGAGACACGCACTAAGTCATCTGTTTTTTTTTTTTTCATCAATCTTGTTGGCTTGAATCTCATGATGTACGTTGCACAAACAACACAATGCAAACATTTGGGTTCAGCAGTGCATGACGGCCACGCCCATTCACGTGTGTGCGACATCAACGTGGAACGTGGACATTTGAGGGTCTTTTCTTTAGCGTTGAGGTTATAACAGGCATTTCTGTTTTTTTTTTAAGCCAGGAAGTGCACTGGAATACGTTATGGTCCTTTGTCTCAAAGGAGATGATTCAAACCCCTCATATATACGTATCATCCTTTGCTATAATCAACGGGAGGGAGACAGAGAGCGAGACACTTGTTTCCAGTGCCGACGTGATTGATCCAAGTCTGTGAAGCTCGGCTGCACATGGCCGTGCAGAGGATCGTGTCGAGCTCATGCAGGTTTTGCATACAATTGTTTTATTACTGCTGCTGTATTGACCATATCCACCACATTGTGTTTTTTTTTTTTATATTTTTTTGAATGGGTGCTTTATTCCCTATCGATCCACCGAGCACGGAGCCTCCCCCTGTGTAGGATCCCCCATAGCTTTCAACCCCCGTGCAGCTCAGCGCACAGTAGCCCCACTTCGGCACAAACAGCTTCTCGCTGCATGTGATGATTGAAAACAGAACGCGGGGTCAGAAAGTCACAAAACGCATTCGCAGAAATGTTTCGGAAGGAATGTGATTTTTGGTCGGGTTCCGCAACGAAAAGGGCTATTTACTGAATCAAGAATATTTTGGGGGGGTTGGGCTTTTTTCCTTTTGTCACAGACACTTCTAGGGACTGAAAACTTTGTGGAAAGTGGAGGTTAAAATGTTCAACGCTCCCTGTGATGTTGAAGAGCACAATCTTTCTTTAGCGATTGGGCGTGGCACACTCGGCTGCGTGAGTGCCACCGTGCCACAAACTCGATTTAAGCCAAAATCTCTTGTAAGTTTGATTGACACTCATTGTATGACGTGGGTTTAGTGTAATTTGCAGGAAGTGATTTAAATGTGTGGGGAGCATTGTGGGGAAACATTACTCATTACTCTTTTTTTTGTGAAAAACTGCAATGGATGAAAAAAACAGCGCCGCCTATTGACCCCTTATGTGCGCTGCAGCTTTTACACTCGGATAACTGCATCCAAAAAGAATGGAATCACAAACGAAATGAAACAAATGATTTATTGTTTATATTATAACTCGCCTCAGATGTTTATTGACTGCATAAAGTCAACAAATGGCTAATGAACAAGTTTCAGCAGAATTGCTTCCATTGTAGATTTTGCTCCTGTTCTGTCCTCTACCTGATTTTCTCCTCGCTCTACAATTAATCACATGTCGCAGGATCTTGTTTCACAGCAGGATTCACTTCTGCACAGCCTCACTACGTCCTCTCTTTTTCTCTCCTCCGCAGACGGACAATTTCCCCACTGAGCCTAATTATATGGGCAGCAGACAACAGTTTGTTCAGAGGTAAGAGTTCGGATCTATAACCGTCACCGCGTCTCAGACCTTTGTCTTCTTTTCTCGAGCACATTAAACTAAGGTTAAGAAATCTGACCAATAATTCCACTGAGACCCCAAATAAAAAAAAATAAAATAAAAAAATGCATATTGAATACAACAAAAAATGTCCTTTCTCTTCTTTGCGTCTTCAGTAGCTCCACCTTCAAAGACCCGGAGCGAGCCAGCCTCAGAGACAGCGGCCATGGCGACAGCGACCAGGCCGACAGCGACCAGGACACCAATAAAGGCTCCTGCTGTGACATGTCTGCGAAGGAAGCCCTCAAGCTGAAGGCGACGGGCGTGAAGCCCCCTCCTCTGGAGCAAGGTGAGGCCCCACACTCTCTGAACCGCGCGGGCACCTGAGAAATGAAAGACCGGGTCCCAAACATCTTTGACTCAAAACGGCACATCGCCGCTGCTACAGCTATTTGTGGTGGGCTCTTGACTTGCCTGAACGCTCGCAATCGCAATCTCAACTTATTCCCGGCCACTTTATTCTCCCTCGACTTTGTTCTCTGCACTTTTCTCATTTAAAGTGTGTGTGTGTGAGAGGGTGTGAGCGAGTGCGCATTCCACACACGTCCTCGGTTTATCAAAGCAGACAAGCCCATTATGTTTTTATAAGCCCAACTACTTCAGCCTCTCCATTTAGTCCCCCTTCCCTGAGCAGCCGTCTCTGAAACTTTGATAATGGAACATGGAAAATGACTTAGCGAGCGGCAGGCGATGTAGCTTCGCACGGGTCGGCGATTAAATATGAATAATTATTCTAAGCGCCGTGGGTCGGGCAGATTACACATGACATGTGTTGAACAATAACTCCCCAGATGTGAGTTGTCGCAGTCACTCCTCACCTCACGTGATTAGCGCAAGGTCAGGAGAGGCGAGACAGAGCCAAGATGAGACTTTTACAGTGGGTGCAGAAGTGATGGGACAGGAGGCCTGGTGGACTTCTCGACATTAGCGCACAGATAGTCCCAAAGAAATACAGATTTGCTGCAGTGAGATGTATCTATCCCGCCGACTGGATCCAGAAGTGAGGCGCTGGGTGCAGAACATGGATTCTTTGTAATGATGCTATTAATCCTGAGAACAGAAGGGGCTGTTTTACTCCTTGCGGAAGGACAATGGCAATTTGTGCAACGCGCTGTGCTCCAATATGCATGTCTCGAATAGATAGTGTTTGTTTTTTTTTCTTTTGTTGGTTTGTAGTAAAAAAAAAAAAAAAAAAAAGAAAAAAGAAAAAAAAAATGCCCCCC
>JAFBJT010111184.1:37439-47439 GCA_016785325.1 Chascanopsetta lugubris
TTTTGCCCCCCCCCCCCCCCCCCCCCCCAAACATGTGGAGAATGGTTTGAATCCCCCCCACCCCCCCCACCCCCTCCCATCCTCCCCCTTCCAGTGCATTATTCATAGATTTCTGAGTTTAGGAGTTTGGGTTCTGCGGCTCCTTCTTTCACAGTAGATTCATTTCACAGATACGTTTATTAAATTCTAATTTATCGCAGACAGTGAAGAAAAGGAGAAGTGAGGAGAAACGGATGGGGAGAGAGAGAGAGAGCGAGAGAGAGCGATAGAGAGCGAGAGAGAGAGAGAGAGAGAGAGAGAGCGATCATTTTGTCTTGATTATCATTTCTAATCTGCAGGTGCATGCTTCATTACACCAGTCGGAGCCCTTTCTGCCGAGAGAACCATCTTCCCATAGAGCTCTGCAGAAAACAAGGTTCCCTGACACTAATTATTTTCCATTCACATGAAAAAAAAAAAAAAAAAAAAAGAATCAAATCCTTCTTTAGTAGCTGCGTTCTCTCTGCGATCATAGCGGAGCCGGGATGAAACCGAGCCTCAAAGCTGCAGCTTCTCTTGTCAGTGTTTCTTTGTGCCGCCGTTCCAGCCTGGTATTATATGTCACACACACACAGGGACAAGACAGCGAGTTGTTAAAGGCCTGTTACCATGCATGTATTTATAGAGCGGCACACAGCACCTCCCCTCAGACTTGCAGTATTTTCTGCCCAGTGGCCATTTGTGGTACTTCAACCACAACCCCCCGAAAAAAAATCTCTTTGCAGGACACCTGCAGACATGCTCAGTTATCGGTCTTTGCATTTCATATTTTTGATGCATAGTATTATAAAGTGACAGCGTGTAGGATTGAGTGACATCTGGTGGTGAGGATGAATGTTGAAGCTGGATATAACCTCATCTCACCTCGTCCTTCAGAGCATGTGGGAGAACCTGTGGTGGTGCAGAGGAATCGGTGAAACTCACAAGTTGCTCAGCAGGTCCATTCAGGGCTACCGTAAAAAATCGAGTCATTCAACATGGCGGCCCCCGTAGGGAGGACCCGCTCCTGACGTCAACAAACGCTTCGTGCCAACTCATACTCAAACAGTCAGGTGATTTATAAAACCTGTATCTGGTGCTTCGACCAGAATGGATGTAAATGATGCTTCCTGGATCTGGAAGTGCTTTTAGAGTCATTCTTCATCAGTGCATCATCCCCAGACGCGTCTGTGCTTCCACATACGTTACGTCAGTTTCTCGGATGTGTTGGCACCGTGTGGAGCGGGTGGGACCGTGTGGATGATGAGTGGGAGCTCCACTCGGGCCTCATGGGAGCGAGTCTTTCCGGGTTCAACGAGGCCGCGTGGCGGAAAAGCTGGAGCGCCTCGTTATTCCTTTTGATTACAGCCTCCAACCGACTCCTTTCCATTGCCGAGACCCTCTTATTGAATCCCCTTTTTTAACCGTCGACATCGTCATCCCCCCACCGCTGCGTCAGAGTGAGCGCTGGCTCTCTCCCGCGTCCTTCCTCCTTCCTCTGCTCGCTCAGGTCGACAGGATGCCGACGCGCGGCGTCCCGATGCACTCGGCATGGCGGCGTCCCGTCGACAAAATTCTCCTCCTTCATCAGCGGCTCGGCGTGTGTCGATGCAGCGTTTTGTCACAGCGCTGGTTTCACGCGTGGCGAGTACAGTGTGAGTGCGTGTGTGTGTGTGTGTGTGTGTGTGTGTGTGTGTGTGTGTAGATCACATGGAGCAGCAGCTCTGTCCAAACTGCCTTGTTTGCTGCCGTGTTGTTTCTCTCTCTGTGATTTAGAGCTTTGGAGATTAGAATGAATGAAAAAGGACCTTTTCACTTGATTTCTCCAAGGTCCATCAATATTCAAGCAATTACAACTTTTCCACCCGCTTGTGTGAAAATGGAAGATCATCAGCAAAAGACACAACAATCTCCGTCTGCCTGCTCGTGCTGCTTTTCAATTATTTCGCAGTCAAATAATCAGCCGCCAATGAACATCGAAAAAAAAAGACCCGTTTCTGTTTTATCACCTCATTTTTTTTCGATGTGCTGCACGTTGGTGTGGTGGAGTTCCTTCGTTGTCATGGTTACAGTCGCAGTTCAGCTGACACGTTTGCTCTGCCTCAAATGAATAGCATGAATAGATTTCATTCAACGAACTTATTGATTCGAGTCCACAGAACTTGGACGGCTCAGGTGTCACTCAAGAAGCCACGCCCTTAATTATGCACAATGTCAAACCTCGACAGATGAGCTAAAAAAAAGTTCAGTTGTCACGGGAGCAAATGTTACTGACTGAGACCAAAACCGTAGTTTGTACCAGGCTTTAAACGCGTCGACTCCACCTCTTAAGTTGACCATTTTAACATGGGGGTCCGTGGGGGGACTGACTCGCTTTTGGATCACGGCCTCAAGTGGCCGCCCTGTGAACTGCGACGGAGATCAGCGGAAGTTCCGTCGTGCAGCTTTGCTCCACTTCTCTGAAACTTAGAGCGGGATATGAGAACTCCCGGGTATCCAGCGTCGGCAGCAGCTCCGTGTGAAGTGCGGCGCCACTGTTGGCGCCTCTCGAAGTAGGCTGTTTGTAATCGAGGCAGGTTTATTATAGCAGGCCACGGGATATTCGGAGCGTTGCCGAACGCCACGGCGAGGAGCAACAGTCCCGATTCTGTCCGGGTGATTTACACCGCGCTGTGGCGCTAGGTCTTCCGGAGGCTTTTAACACACGGGCCCGAGCCGCTAGTATATACATGATGAATTATCCTGTGGTCAGGAGACAACACGCGTCCAAGTGTCTGCACACGGTGGTCACACACACACACACACACACACACACACACACACACACACACACAGGTGGTGAAAACAATACCTGTGCTCCTGTGGTGACAGAGAGGGAGGAGCCTCTGCAGCTCCTCGCTGACTGAAGGAGATCAGAGGTGTTAATGTAACATTTAGAGACGGGGAGAGGAGGAGAGATCCCTTCGTTATCCCAGGTGACTTTGCTCTGCATGGGTACATATAAAAAATCGACATATTTTTTTTAATTATTCGATCGCTGTGAATTCATATACAAACAGCCACGTTAGAGTGATGGCGTCTGTCTCACAGCGCTTTTTAAAGTAAGCCAGTGAAACAGCTGACAAAAATAGAAATGTTGATCGGCAATAGTGGTGATCAAAACCATGACTCATCAATAATAAGATACGAAATTCACTCCATTGAAAAACGTCACAAAAAGGCCTTATTGTTATGTTATATATTGTATTGTAATATAAAATATACCCCCCGATAAAAAAAATGAGCAGACAAAAATGAATATTAAATCATTAAAGTAGATAAAATAAATACAAAAGTATAGATACTTTAAATGAAAAAAAAAAAAAAAGAATAAAAATAGCATCAGCGCTGTAAACTGTGCTTCAGTCAGGATCGCACGCAAACGCGTACGAGTGATGTCGGAGTAGCGCACTGCACCTTTAACCCACGTGCTCCAGGTGTGACCTTTGACCTCTGTGTGTGGTTTCACAGGGAGCAGCCTCTGCAGTGTGATGTGACCAGATTAGAGCCAACACACACACACACACACACACATGATAGTAAAAAGAGAGTGTGTGAGGGGAAGGCGAACCAGACTCAGGATTCAGTCGGGGGTCCCGCCCCATCGCCCCACCACGTCCACCCCCGGATGCATCACCTTGGAGAGGCATGAATATTCAGCAGTGTCCATTGTTTATCTCTGCAGCAGAGGATCAATGCTCGCCCTCTGCATGTGAACACACCCTAATCTCTCCGTCGCTCGCCCGTGTTGCACATGGCCACCACACAAGGAGAAAGACGAGAGATCTGAAGGGAGGGGAGAGAGAGAGAGAGAGAGAGAGGGGGGGGGGGGGGGGGGGGGGTCCGCCCCCCTCCTCCTCCATACGGGCGTGTCACAGGAATTTAACGCTCCTTTTGCTCTCCACGTTTCAGCCAATTAGCTCTGCCGCATCAAAGTCGGTAGGGGCCAGTCATAATTGAGCTGGCGTGCATATTAATTAAAAAACAAACGGTGTTGAACTGGGCCAGGACTCGCAGGGTCCTAGTGCTTGACTCGTGGTGGGAGTGGAGTCTGGAGACCAGGATGACTGTGGGTCAGGAGTGGGAACGAGGCGCGGTCATTTAAAGGTGCAGTGTGTCAGATTTCGGACCATCGTTGTCACTTCTACCTATAGATATAGAATTACAACACAATGATATAGACATTTCTCACAAATGTATAAACACCCCAATGTATGACTTGTTTTTTTACACAACCCTAAGATTAGCCCTTTAATGTATATTTACACCAGCGGCGGGTCCACCCCGGGGGGCGCCATGTTTTTACCATAGCTCAGAGTGGACGTACTAAACATCTTTTGCCTGTGTTTCACATGTGGTGAAACCTCACAAAGTTCTTTGCACAATTCCATGAAAATAAATAATAGATGTTTTTTTACAGTTCGTTTTTTTTTTCTATTTCTTTCTCCAGTCAGTCTGCGACCTCTCGCTGGTCTGGGCCGACTCAGAGGAGGAGGGGGAGGAGGGGGAGGAGTTTACTTTGTCGAGAACGGAAAAAAATGGCCGAGCGTAGTGGACAGACTCATTTGAAAACACACACACACGCACACTTCAAAGTGCACTCCGCCTCTGTTCAACAGAGAGTCCCCTCCACACTCAGGCGCTATTTAAAGTGAGCACATGTGTCTGTGTGTTGAAGCGGAGTGAGGAGCGGAGCACTTTGCCGTCATTAGACGAGATCATGTGGAGACGGCATGAGAGGGTGAATTTTTAATACTCAGCCATTGGACGTATGAAATATGTATCTCAGCTTCTTGTCGGACATGACATGGACTCTTTACATCGCTCTCCGCCTCACTGTCCTTCTCCCTGCATCTCTCAGTCTCTCCCCTATTCACTCGCTTCTAGTGCCGACCCCCCCCTCCCCTCCCCTCCCCCCCCTCCTCTCTCTCTCTGCCTCTCGGTGTATTTTGGCCCACGTTCACTCTCTGTCTGGTCTGCTCTCTCTTCGCTCTTGGCATCAGCTCGCCTCTCTCTCTCTCTCTCTCTTCTCTCTCTCTCTCTCTCTCTCTCTCTCTCTCTCGCTCGCTCTCCTCCAGCAGACAGAGGGAAGGTGTCGTTTGATGATGCGTCCAGAAAGCGCTCTCAGCGTGGCCGCTCTCATGCCGCGTTGCCCGGCCTCTCTCCTCCCTCTGTGCATGTTCCTGTCTGTTCCGTTTGTTGCTCAGACGCCACCGATCAGTCCGAGCGTTGTCATGGATCAGCCGTGAGCTCTGCAAAGAGACGTAGACAGACTCCAAACGATGATGGAGAAGTGGAGCTGGCACAGACGGAGACTGACAGGCCTTTTATGTAGAGCCCCGACTGTTTCGAAATTTAATACAGTTCCTTATAAGAAACTATGTTCAAACACAATCTTATCATATGCTGGAAAATGAAGAAAACAAACAATATATCTATATATATAAAAATTCATGGTACACACCTAACCCATCAGGTAGTGGCATCATGTCTCTGAAATAATAAATTGTTGCCATGGTAATGCAACAAAGATCACAGGGCACCTTTACCTAACTCCTGCTGCTTTTGGTGTCTTAAAAGTCGACGTGAGCACAGTTACTGGTGAACAATGTAACTATAAAACAAGAAAAGTAATCAGTTACATTACTCTTTGTCAAGTTGTGTCACTGCATGTCAGTTGAGCTGAACTGTGAAATGTGGTTTATCCACACATGTAATCAGATTACTTTATTTCCAAATACTGACAATGTCAGAGCCATTGCGTCCTGAGACTCAGAGAAAGAACAGGAGACTTCTTTAAATATTCATGTGATAATGTGCTGTGTGTGTGTGTGTGTGTGTATGTGTGTGTGTGTGTGTGTGTGTGTGTGTGTGTGTGTGTGTGTGTGTGTGTGTGTGTGTGTGTGTGTGTGTGTGTGTGTGTGTGTGTGTGATCAGCCTTTGAACCCCTGTGTATTCTGAACAGGGCACCATATAAATGTTTCATTCTTCCTGAATTGACCTGAATTTACCACGGCCCCTGCGTTCACTCAGCTTTTCTCTTGTGTATCATTCAGTCGTTGTGATGTTGCGTTGTAGTATGTACACAAGCCGACTGTGACATTTACAGAGAATGTCTTTGCATTTGTTTGGCTGTCTCATCGACACCTGCAGGTCGGTGCTGGTGCTGCACATGACAGACTGTAAACGGAGCACTGACTCACCGTGACATTTATGGAAAAGGTTGCCTGGGCAAGAGATTGATGTGTTTGTCGGATGCATATGCACGGGAACTCATGTTTGTGTAAAATAGGATGACTGGACACCATGTGTGACACACACACACACACACACACACACACACACACACACTCACACACACACACATTGCTGTGTCATTGTACAACATGAATTCATGCTCCAGTCTTTATAATGTTCACGTCAATGACTGTTTGAAGCAAAACGTCGGTTATTACAACGGCAACTTTTTTTTGTTCCATCATTGAGATCAAGGGGCAACACTAGAATAACAGCAGGGGAACTTGTCTCTTGACTCACGGCAGGTTACCATGGTAACACTGTCACTGTACCCACACTGAAGTCCATGGTGTTGCTGTTTTCCACTTCCTGGTTGTTGTCACCAGCACGTTTGTGACTTGAAGCACTGAGGAGCCCTTGTGAGAAAACAAAACAAAACAAAACATGTGTAGGAGACTTTTTTGCTGACACTGCAAAAACTGTCACCCATTTTTTTTATAGCAAGTTCACTGGGGCTGAAAAAAAAAATCAATTTCAGTGGAATAGACTTTTGCAAACATCCTGGAGATGGTGGAACTGTGGTCCATCGGCACAAAGAACAGATGGAGCCGACATCCTCGCTGGTGAAAATGCCCCCCCCCACCCCCCTTCCTCACAGATGCTTTTCTATGGACGTGCAAATTCTTCCATACAAAGATTTGTGCTTGTGCAAAAAAAACAAAAAAAAACAAAAACAAATGGCTGTTAGGGACCGAGTTAAATGTCATGTAGGTGTGAAGGCAGGATTTCACCGCCGTGAGGGATGAATGGGTCGAAGGAAGCCTGGCAGAGAGACGCCCGGCCAGATGTGATGAGCGTGTGAATGAAAGGAGCAGCGGCGGCGTGTGAGAGCGCGGGGGAGGTGATGTGACAGGACGGGAAAACATGGCGTCGTTTCAGATGTTCATTCCCCCCCACTTTCTCCGCGAACGCCCGCGTGCCGCGGTGACGAGTGTGAGCCCGAACATCGGGGTCCATCGGAACCCCTCCCCCACACGTGCTGTTCCTCTGCCCATCAGTCCCGGCTGCGTTTGAACCGCCAACAGCTGCACGTGCACACAATTAGCAAACAAGGCTACGGTGAAGCGCTGCCGACTCAGCGCAAATGACTCAAGAGAGAAAGTGCTGGGCGCGTTCAGCGCCACGATGGAGAGGCGTGAAGTGTCGCCCCGGTCCATGAAAGAAAGGAGCACAGGTGTCACCTGCGGTTCAAAGTGCATCACACCTGTTGTGTCAGAGCTTCGTAGCTGCACTGGAGGGGAAGAGGAGCCCGGTCGCCGTGGCGACTGCAGCGGGTTTTATGGCACATTGACATTAGGGTTGATTGGCAGATTTACAAGTGGACCGACAACATCTGGCAAGAGGGACAGCTACAGCTTAGTGTGTGTGTGTGTGTGTGTGTGTGTGTGTGTGTGTGTGTGTGTGTGTGTGTGTGTGTGTGTGTGTGTGTGTGTGTGTGGATGACATGACATTTATGTATGTCCCCTGTGGTGAGTAAATCACTACAAGGGCAAACGGACGATTTCCTTCTGAATCAATCAGTCCTGCTTAACCGAGCACAGAATCCACCTCCATCAGCAGGTTATGGAGCGTGTGCACGCATGCACACACACACGCACACACACACGCGCACACACACACGCACGGCCACGCACAGAGCAATTTATTGGTTGGCCGATAATGAGCCTTTTGACCAACATCACCGTTAATGATTTTTATTTTATGACATAATGTTGTGTGTTTGTGTCCATTTTCTCTGCTCTTAGATTAGTTCATGTTTTCTTCTGAATTTGTTGACTGATGATTAGTCTTCATTTAACGCTGCACGTGTAGTATTCAGAGACATCTAGTGGTAAAGATGCATATTGCAGCTACTTTAGCCCAAGCTCCCTATTCAAGCAGGTAGGAAAACCTATGAGAGCCTTTAATTATCGAAAGTGTTGAACTTTATCACTTCTGGACGACTGTAGAAAATACGGTGGTGTCATGGTAAAGTAATACAAACAATCATAAAGGGTTCCATAAACAGCATGGAGTACAATAAGGGGATTATATACAATAAACACATCAGAATCCTTCTCATATATTTCTACTCCAAGTGTAGAAATCAAGGTAGTTTGACCAAATCTTACACACTGTACCTTTAAAATCCAGGCCTCACAAACCTGCCATTATCGTAGAGGACATTTTTGACTCCTCATCGGTTTGCGTCAGATCCCAAAATCCAGATCAACCAGGCTCTGAAGTGTATATGTGATATACACACATGAAAGAGTGTGTATCATCACATTAAGCACATTTACATATGTTTATTATTCCGTGTGAAAAAGCTTAATGGTGACCTACATACGTGCAAACGTTATGATTTCGCTCTGTGTGTGTGCGTTTGTGTGTGTGTGTGTGTGTGTGTGTGTGTGTGTGAGGATCCCTGCGTGCATGTGGATGTGATGAGTGTGTATCGACTGAGGAGCAGGTTAGAAAGGCAAAGTGATTATTGATCTCTGTGTGTGCGCCGCCGTTATGAAGTGCCGCCTGCAGTCTGTATTTACTGGAGACGGAGACACCGTGTCATACGTGTTCCCCGTCAGGCTGCAGGAGCCAGACACATCCGATGTTTGATGCCGCGCTGAAATAACCCGATGTCATTCCCTGTGTCTCTTTTGCAGAGAGACACCAAAGGCCAGTTCCTGTTGGACCATGTGTGTAACCACTACAACCTGCTGGAGAAAGACTACTTTGGAATCCGATATGTGGACCCGGAGAAACAGAGGGTAACTGTCACAGCAACGGTCTTATTGTCATCAATGTGTTTGTATTTGTATATACATACATATATATATGTGTGTGTGTGTGTGTGTGTGTGTGTATATATATATATATTTGTTTTGTTTTGTTTGTTTTATTTGTTTTTTTTGTTTTTTGAAAGAAGTGTGTGTTGATAGAATATCTGAGTCAAGGGAAGTATTAATGTCGGTGAGAGCAGTGTGTGCTCTCCTTCATTCCTCCAGGCTGTTTTACCTCTGCCGGCCCAGCCGCCCGGTCGGACATTAGTCAGGAGGCATTTCATAACAAGTTCAAGTGACAAATAACAACAAGCTCAGTCTTCATATTTCAAACAGCCCACACACACACACACACACACACACACACACAGAGGAGGGAGCAGATGCTCAGTCTCAAACTGGCCTCCTCCGTTGTCACTAGCACTGTTCAACGGGCAAAACACAACATCAGATATCAACATCGGCGCGTCCTCACACTGTTCGGATGGAGTGTGTTATCTGCACAGGTGTAACGGCCCAAATGTTCATACACCCTCAGCTACCACTTTATTAGGTACAACCATTACAATCATTTTTTTTCCACAACAAACAGGGCAAATAGAGTAGATTGAGTGAAGATATTCAGAAATGTATTGTATGTGTGTAGTTTTGCATATGTTTCATTTGTAAACAGAGATGACATTTTAAAAAATTACCAGCACAATATAACACAATTTTGTAAAATATCACCTCTATAACAATCATTTTGAATATATTTACATTTTTGAATCAGTGTCAGTGAATCACAGTGGACTGAGGATGTGTATGTGGCCACTCAGCGTATCTGTAGGAGGCATAACAAGACATACATGAACTCTGTGTGTGTAATGATATGGGATTTATGA
>JAFBJT010111184.1:52439-64650 GCA_016785325.1 Chascanopsetta lugubris
AAACAACATTAGCGGTCAAACCGCTTCCTCGTGTATCTGCTTCCTGTCTCGTCACCGCGGCCCCCGGAATTAATCCGATACTTTAAAATGCGTGTATGAACTCAGAAAACATATCGGCGGGGCGGAGCTGGATTAAGAGAGGAATTAGCTGCTGCGTCGCATAAATGAACCCATGCGGCTGATACACGTATCACTGAAGTGGGTTAAGGCTGTGATTGGCTCGATTCCCCCACAGGGCTCAATGCCACTGGCTGAGTGATCCCGACCCTGTCTGTGTTACAGGAGCACGGGCTCACTCTGTTTAACAAGGCCGGGTCCCTGCTCCATTTTGTGCCGGCGATGATTATTGAGCTGGAGAATGAAGCGGGGATTAGAATTATTGGATGAAAGTCGAGGCGAGTTTATGATGTGACCCTCTGCTATGATTGGTAATTAAGGACGGATTAAAGAGAGAAGTCTTTGCGCTGAGGGAATGAAGTGGATTTGAATGTATGTAAAGGTCCAGTGTGTTGGATTCAGAGACATCGACTGGTGAAGTTGCATATGGCGGCTGAGTACCCCCTCGCTTTAACCTCCCTTTAACCTTAAAACTCAAAATGTGCCCACTCTTGTAAATATCAGGGTAATTGTTCTATACTTAAAGGTGCAGTGTGTACGATTTCCGTCATTTAAAAATATATAAAAATATCACAAAACAATTACATACTGACATTTTCGTGAATTTATTATCGCCTAACTGCTTTATTTTTTTCCATTACCCTTGAATAAGCCCATAAAAGTATTTTTACTTGAGGAGCGGGTCCTCTTTACGGGGACCGCCATGTTTTTACAGAAGCCCAGAGTGGACGTACTAAACATCTATTGACTTTTAATGAGAACTGAAGTCGACCACAGGTTCTCCTGCATGTTCAGAAGGGTGAGGGTGAGGTGATGGATACAACATGCAACCTCACCAATAGACGCCACCAAATGGGACACACTGCACCTTTAATATCCACCAATAGAAATTGAAAAAATTCCATCTAAAACGCACACACAGAACCTTTAATGTAGATGTCGATTGAATACTTTGACATTGTTTCCTCCCTCTGCAGCTGAGCTCGGGGATTACGACCCAGAGGAGCATCCATCAGATTACATCAGTGACTTCAAGCTGTTTCCAAAACAATCGCTCAAACTGGAGCGGAAGATTATGGAAATACATAAGAACGAGCTCAGGTGAGTGTGTGTGTGTGTGTGTGTGTGTGTGTGTTTGCTGCCTCCAGCAGTGACTCAGTTTGTCGTGTGATATCTGTAACATGCACAGGTACCCGCTCCTGTGATGTGTGCTCTCAAATCCGGCTGCAGAGAACATTTCCCCACTCTGCAGACGAGTGCGTGCGCTTGATCACAGAGGCAGTTTTGCAGGATGCAGAAGGTGTTTCACTTCAGATTGAGCTGAGAGGAAATAAACATTCAAATTAATATGCAAATGAAGGAGAATGAATAATTTATTTGGCTTGTTTATGATATGGGGTTTAAATGCTGGGTTGAAATTCAAATGGAAATTCAGCCTGAAAGGATGAATACTCTGAAATATGCGCTGAAGCCAGAGGGGAGAATGTTCAGAGTTGAACTCTGATCACTTTGATCTCCTACAGTCCAATTCAGTTTTGTATTTCTTTAGGAACCTTTGGAACTTCTCCTCACACTGGTTCCCTCAGTACAAAGTCAATGGGATTTTTGCATTGGATTTTAGACGCTTGTCTGGACTAAGCTTTGCAGCAGTGATGATCACAAACGGATTCCACTCTGATGATTACAGAGCATATCTGTCAGTGTTAGAAGTGCAAAGTTTACATTATGCTGTTTACTTGAGTCATTCATTTTGATCTATTTGTAGTATTCTACAGCTTAAAGGTACAATGTGTGGAATATGTTGTAAAAGGGGTAAGACTCCGTGTTTCAGCTGAGCACCTTCACCTCACCTTTCCCTTCCACCCCATGGTATCATTATAAAGACTTTCCACTAAGGTATTATTATAAAGACTTTCCACTAAGGTATTATTATAAAGACTTTCAACTAAGGTATTGGTATAAAGACTTGTCAAAAATGTCTTTTCATCCTGAGCTACTGTAAAAACATGGTTTTGCAACATGGCCGCCTCCTTAAAGACTTCCTGCCCCTGTAAATAATGTATAAAGCTCATTGTAGGATACACTCAGGTGATTATAGAAACAGAGAAACATCGATATGATGATGTTCGTATTCCCTCTCTGCCAAAACAGTTCAAGTAAATTGCACATAAGTCATTTTAAAGTCAATCGAGTCGTTGAAATACGATAAGATTGACCAGTTTATCATCCAAGGTCGTGAGGTCACATTATGCGTGTTACACTAAACCCCGTCCGTCCGACTGTTAGTGGTTATTCCAGCTGCAGCTCGTGAGTGACGGTGTGACGCTTGTGACCGTCACACTCACAGCGATTACACAACATCAAAGACAAACGCATCATTTCCCGCAGCGCGGCGGTGGCGCCGGCGCCGTGTCCTCCGCCTGCCCCCGCGGCTCCCACTGACAGGATTAACAGCAAGTGATGATAAGCTGCAGAGAGGGACTGCAGGTGATACACAAACAAACAAACACATTCTATTTAAGGAGTGGATATGTAAAGGGTTTAGCTCCCCCCCCCTTCCCCCCGCCTCCCCCCCCTCCCTCCGTGAGCGTATGGACAGATTCTGTGTTTCCTCTCTGAATGTTGATTCATACACGTCTGGCATCTTGAGGAACAGCGGAGCAGATCTCAGCGTGCAGCAGCAGCACTCACCCTTGATGAAAACATCAACACTCCGACCAGATCCAAACACTCCGGCTCTGTGATCGTAAAACTCGCGCGATAAAGGGCAAATGCAATAACTTTGATGAGTTTGAAAATGAAAACGACAAGAACAACGTCCATCAAAGACACACTGCTGCTGTAATTGTTCCTCACTCAAGATAAGATAAGTAGGATGAGATAGGGTACGATTAGATAAGGAAATCTTAGCTACATGTGTGTCAGACGGGGGGGGGTTCCGTGTGATTTGAAATGTAGAGGGAAGCTTGTTATGTAGCCTGGCCCATTTATCCACATGATCAATGGCAGCAGACACAGAGACGCACAGGCCGTGGAGGTAATGAAGGTGGATTCACAGACGCGGTATTTTTAGATTCAGAGGACGTCGTTATCTCAGGTGTTCCAGCGCAAAGTAAAGATTCAAACATCGACTCCGGAATAACGGGAAGAATCGAAATGCTAAAGGCCCAGTCTGTAAAAAAACTGTAGTTTTTTGAAAATGTCCATTTCCATTGGGAAACACGAAACGATGATAATGATGATGTTTACATAATCACCTGAATGTACAAACTGTTGTTTACCTTCTCCTGAAATGAGCCCTGTATGTTTACATACATACATACATACAGGTCCTCTTCGTGTCACACCTTTTTTATTCTCAACAATAACTGAAGTGGACTATGGGTTATCTTCAGGATGGCAAGAGAGGGCTTAGGCATTCAGCCGCCACTTCACCACCAGATGTCACTTTATCACAGCGTGCACCTTTAACTTTCACAAGTGTGGCGGTTTGTGTCTGACCCGGTGTTCTGCTCTCCTCTCCCTCAGGGGTCAGTGCGCTGCATTCGCAGAGTTGAACATGCTCCAGCGAGCTCACAGCCTCGAGACGTATGGAGTGGACCCTCATCCCTGCAAGGTAACACCCCGGATGACCTCTGACCCACAGAGTGTCTGCGATTAAAGGGACAATCTGTAAATTCAGATCAATTGATTTCGGCACATTTTTCTTAACGCCTATGAAAACATATTCCACTGTTGCAATTTTTCATACGGCAAATGTCTCTACCTCATATTTTCACTTTTTTAGTCAACTGCATTTTTGTCTTTTGACTATGTCATTTTCATGCAGACGACTTTAAAAGTATGCAGGATTTTTTTTTATTGGTGTTTGTGAACTCTCCAGTCAAAGTTAGCCCCTCTGCCTCTCCCAGTCAACACCAACAAGCTACACAACTGTTGGAACATTACATTTGTTGTAAAAACAAGCTAATCAGTCTCATCACCAGCACTTTCCTGTCCTGACATTGTTTCCCATGCAGAGACGTCCTGTTCTCACAAAACCTTAAGAGAAGAGTAAGATACTGACGGAGCAGATCGGAACACCGCCACACTCTCGAACTGCTCATTACAGATGATTGATAGAGATGATTTTTGTTTTGCTCAAAACATTATTTTTCAAGAAAACCCTGCGTACTGCACCTTTAACCTTCCGCCTGCTTGTAAACGGACTAAAGGGCAGGGGCTCTCACGGTGTGTGAGTGGCTGTGATTTGTAACTCCAGTGTGCGTGATACGCTGATCTAGCATTTAACACTTACTGTAATTTGCATGATGGGAGCCAAATGTCAACAAACATGACTTTGGCTGAACAGCAGAGAATGGAATCCATATTTTGAAACGCCGCCTTTGTTTACACGTGTAAACATCCACCCTGACTGTTTGTGCAGTTGTGTGGAAAATTCTGGCTCCAGTTTGAGTGAACACACAATTATCCACCTGCCCTCTTTACCCTCTGTGTGTGTGTGTGTGCACACGCGCTCATGTGTGTGTGTGTGTGTGTGCACATGCGCTCGTGTGTGTGTGTGTGTGTGTGTGTGTTTACCCTGAATTTGCATATTCCACTGACAACTGTCCACATGATTAACTTCACACCCACAGCGGCATTCAGCGGAGGTCACCATAATGAAGGTGATGAGTCATCGCCACTGATCAATAACCGTATCTCAGTTAGCACCTCCGTGTCTGCCAATACTGCCCCGCCAAAATAAAAGAAATCAGCGGCAGGGATCAATGATCATTGACTGTACAGTGGGGGGGAGGGGGAAGGGGGGGGGGGGGTAAATCATGACCCGAGGGGGGGGGGGGGGGGGGGGGGGGGGGTAAATCATGACCCGAGGAAGTGGATGTCACTGAATCACATCTTCAGTCCATAGCGAAGCCGCTGTTGTTTCTTCCGATCAGTTCCCCTCCTGCTCTCGTCCGATCGATCCGACAGAGACGCAGGAAACCTGTTTGTGCGCGTCGACCCGCTGCCGGTTCATCTCCCGCTCGCGCGCACCCTCACAGAGCCCGGCCTTCCCGCGCAGACGTATCCGAGCAGATTACAGTCATATTTAAATCCGGCCTGTTGGACGGGTTCCCTCATGTCCTCTCCTCTGAGCTCGGCTGATCTTAATATGCTTTATTGGAGAAAGTGTTGGATCTGTGGCCATCGGGCCTCAGCGCGCGTTGAAACTGTGGGAGCGCTGATCTCCTCCTCTGGGTCAACCTGACATATGTGTGTTGTTTGTTTTGTACCTTGTTCCCTTGTTTACTGTAATTAAAGGACTGGAAGTGTGCGATGAACCTGCGGTCGTGTGTAGGTGCCGTCGCCATGGAAACCAGAGATGTTCCAGCTGTTGCTTTCCTCCTGTGGCATCCACCCAGTATATGCTGTGATGTGAAGTGATGCCTCTTACACTGTGTGTGTGTGTGTGTGTGTGTGCGTGTGTGCGTGTGTGCGTGTGTGTGTGTGTGTGCGTGTGTGTGTGGGTGGTGTGTGTGTGTTCTCAGGACTTCACAGGCTCCACAGCGTTCCTGGGGTTCACAGCCACAGGGTTTGTGGTTTTCCAGGGAAACAAGAGAATCCACCTCCTCAAATGGTAAAACATGTTTATCTCACAACAACATTTATTCATCAGGAGGAATTATGTTACTGATGTGGAGCAAATCAGTTCATTGACCCGGAACAACATGTAATAAGTAATAATGTGCTTCTTGTCCTTGGTGATTATGAGGTCACATTATTTATACTTCCTGTAACTCTGTAACGCCCTGTAGATGTAAAGAGTATTTAAATAAAGCTTCTATTTCATATGGATGTACAGATATGAACACTGTATAGTTGGATTATTTTGGCTTTGAGTCCACGTGTTAATCTGGCAGTTTGTCAGTGAGGTGTCACATCTCACTGTCTAATATAAGACTATTGTAACTGAGGCATCTGTTTGTGTTGTTCATCAGATCAACTGATGAATATTCTAAGTTGAAAATGTAGCTGGAGAAACAAACAGTGAAATCATCACATGTCTCTGTGGCTGTAAATCCCATGACATGAACATAAACCATAAACTGACCCTTTAATCTCTCGCGTTTGGTGAAGCGAGTCTAAAACCCAGGTGGCGACAGTCCTTGAATAATGACGTGGTGGATGTTTCTCTAGGTCGGACGTCAGCAAGCTGAAGTTTGAAGGAAAAACCTTTTACGTCATAGGGATCCAGAAGGAGGTGAGTTCACATCCCACCTGCATGTTGAGCACTGTGGTGTAGTATCTATATTCATAACAACGAACTGTTAATCCCATCATCATCATCATCATCATCATCATCACCATCATCATCATCATCTTCATCCTCATTCTGACCTGTTCCTGACCTTTGACATCTGAGCAGAATCATGAGAAAGACTTTTGACTGAATCCCTGTTTGTTCTCATGTGATTCCATTTTTTGATTCTCAGAACATCCTTTACTCCCCCTCCACCTCTCCATCTGTGTCTGTACCTCAGATAAATGAGCTATGAAACTGTTACTCTGTCTGTGTGTGTGTGTGTGTGTGTGTGATCTGCTCCACCATCACACACACACCGTGTATGTGTGTCACTGTTTCAGATCTCCTTAACAGGCAGGATTCACTGTAACAGGATGGTGGGTGTGTTATGACTAACCTCCTCATGCCTCGCGCTGTATGTGTGTGTGTGTGTGTGTGTGTGTGTGTGTGTGTGTGTGTGTGTTGTGTGTGTGTGTGTGTGTGTGTGTCGGCTCTGAACCCAAACACGAGACTCCTGCTCTGAGATCATGCTGCTTATGGATTTTGAATTCAAACAAACGTCTTCTTAAAGTGGATGGCCCCGGGTGTCGCTACACGAACGTCCATTTTGGGAACGTTTCCGAATGCTTCCTTTAATCCTGACACCCGTCGCGTGTTGGTTCATCGTGCGCAGAGCAGGCGTCTTGTATTTGGGACGCGTCCCACCTCCGCAACTGTGGTCGATGGTGAGCAGGAGGTGTCTCACCTTGTGTGTTTAACACATTCATCTTTCACACACCTCATCCTCTGATGATGTCTCGTGTTCCCGTGAGGCTCCGTGAAAAGCACTTCAACTGCTCGCTAATCTACCAATCATCCGATCAATCAGTCATGCGATCAGTCACTCGACCTCACCGCTCTTCTCTTCATGACAGAGGCTTAAAGCAGCTCTCTCATCTCTCAGCGCTTTAACTTGTCCATGTGTCCGTGTGTCCGTGTATCTGCGTGTCTGCGTGTGTGTGTGTGTGTGTGTGTGTGTGTGTGTGTGTGCGTGTGTGGCAGCTCATGAATGGCTGAAGATGCAGTTTTATCTTTGTGTTTCTGTCTCTTCTCTCTGTGTGTTATCATAGTCATCAACGGTGAGTAAAACTCAAGTAAGAACCAGACAAACACTGTTCAACCCGTAATGTGAAGCCTCTCCCTGCAGACCTGCCCTCACTTCACCCCCTCCCTCAAACCAGAGGAACCCCCCTCATCTCCCACCTCTGTGTCATCCTCATCTTGCTGTCTGTGTCCTTCTGGTTCAGTTCATTTTGTTCATCATCCCCATCATCATCATCATCATCATCATCATCATCATCGTTATGGACCAATCACTAGCCCCCTTGAATTAGTGCTTGAGGGCAGCAGCCATGATTTCATGGTAAAAAAAAAAAATTCTAATTTCTGTTGCTCACCACACAGACTGCTCAAATGTGATTGGTCAAACTAAAACCATGGCCTCAGCCAATGGCGTTGATTATAAATGGATGAAAACGTTAGTATGTAATTTTTTTGTGACATTCTTGGAAGTGACAAAAACGACAGAAATCTTACACACTGCACCTTTAATTACATTTTTCTACATATTATTTATCGTAATAATATTCTATGTACATACGCCAAGAGCTTAAACAGGGAACAGTGAGTACCAGGCCCCTCCATCCCCCTTAATTAACAAAGCCACTTAGACTGACCCTCATACCAACACACCGCATCACAATACGATGCGTCGTCTGTATCTGTCTGCAACAAACTGCCGACCCCAGCACTTTTAGAGTCTGAACTCTGTCCTGTATCACATCTACATCCTGTCTCAGCATCACATGTTTGTTGGTTGTGAGACCCCCTGTGTTCGTGTCTGTATGGAGTCTCCCATCATGTCACAGGTCACCGCATGTTCTCACCGTTTGCCCTCACGTGCCCTTCAAGCGGAGAACATCCACTCCTCTGTCACACTTTGAGCTGATGGCGGCTTTTTAAAGTCTGTAACAGTTGATCATTTCCCGCAGCCTCTGTTTCGTAATGCGAGATCAAATGAAAGGACTCCTTCACGTGAGGTCATTACAAACAAGCTGCTGAATTAGATGCTTGGATTCAGTTCAGTTGCAGGTGAATGGCACTTCCCTAGATGCCTCTGTTACAGCTCGGCAGCTCATAGCTCGTATTAAAGGTGCAGTGTGTAGCATGGGAACGTGAGGGACATCGAGTGGTTCCGCAGGTGTAGCTGGGATAATGAGTTAATAAGGATGATTAGTATACGAATTTTAATTTATATTACATTACCAATATAAATTTAAAATAATTTCACTTAGATTTTACACACTGGACCTTTAATTTTTCATACAGGAGTTTAACATCAGTTAGATTAGAATTGTCAGTAGAATAATTTCACATCTATAAGTATTGTTTCATGCAGCCAAAGTGGGACGTCTTACAATGTGTTAATGATATTTAAATACAGAGCTCTGGTTGTTCTGTCACACACACACACACACACACACACACACACACACACACACACACACATGGCCCCCGCAGCACATGTGTGTAAATCACACCAGTATAACAACTGAGGGAGCTGAGCAAAGCAGCTGACTGAGACACAATGACTATAAAACTGTCTTGAACACATGAAAAAGTGAACTCTCCGTCACAGCCAATGAGACGCGGTGTTGTTGTCTGACAGTATCTGCAGCCTTTCTCCCATGTCACTGATCCCTCAGCCTCCTCTACCCCCCCCCCCCCCCCCCCCCCCCCCCCCCCCCCCCCCCCCCCCCCCCCCCCCCCCCCCCCCCCCCCCCCCCCCCCCCCCCCACACACACACACACACACACACACCCCTCGGCCCCCCGGTTGCTGAGCAGCATTGATCTGGCATCATATTACCCAGGACTGAAAATGAGACATTTACAGGAACGTCTCCCTCCCTCTCCCTCCCTCCCTCCCTCCTCCTCCTCTTCCTCTTCCTCCTCCTCCTCCTCCTCCTCCTCCTCCTCCCCCTCCTCCTCCTCTTCCTCCTCTCTCATCCACACAGACCCGCCATGTTCCTGCAGAACACTCACTGTATCTGTTTCAAACATCTTGCTCAGCTTATGGCTCAGGCTCTGTGGGTCAGCACTTTGCACAGCTCCCTCTCATCACGCTGTCGTCCTCATGCACACGTCTCATTTCCCTGCCTCACTTTTCTCCTTCTTCTTCTTCTTCTTCTTCTTCTTCTTCTTCTTCTTCTTCTTCTGTCCTTTTCCGTGCAGAAGAAACTGGTGCTGACGTTTCACACCTCCACCCCGGCGGCCTGTAAGCACCTGTGGAAGTGTGGGGTGGAGAACCAGGCCTTTTACAAGTGAGTGTGACACACAACAAATGTAACCATTCTGTAATTATTCACAGCGTGAGGAGGACACTGATCAACCACGTGTTTGTTGTTATTCCACATAAAGCACATGTGTCCAAACTGTGGCCCATTGTGCATTTTTATTGGCCCCTAGCAAATTTGGAAAATATAATGGAATAAGGCCCACATGTGACACCTGGGCCTGACGAACAATGTTACACCGAGTCCACTGTGCCTCCGGCCGAACCCTGTCAGAACAGAACCATGATCCAACCCTCATTGGACATCGCTATTTCATTGAGCAGACACTTTTATCCAAAACAACATAGAACATCTAAGGGTGGGAGTTGAACCCATGACCTCATGTATTTAAAGCGAATGCTGACTGAACTAAACTCGCCCATCCCAGCACTGCTGGTTCAACCCATAAAGGCAGCAAATGCCCATTTTTACGTTTTTTATTCAAATGTGTACATTTTTAGATTTTTAAATTACAGGCTGAACTGTGAATAAAAACCCATTAATGGAAAGTTGTTTTTTGAATTCAAGCATTTTTAATTATTAAGTATTATTTACAGATCTGTGATTGATATTGTTAACTCTAATAGTGGCCCAGCCTTCCATGTTTTTTTCTGCATGTCACCAAAGTTTGGACTTGAAGCCATTTCATCGCATTCTTGCGGTTCAGTCGTTTGTTTTCCTCCATGTTCCTTTTATTTATTTCGGGCATGTCACCGCTGTGTGTGATTAAACTCAGTGTGGCACTGACACAACATGCTGTCGCCCTTCAGTGGGCAGCAGCTGATGGCTCCGAGCCCCCCCCCCTGAGTGTCAGGAATAGAAAGGAGCTGGAGGTTGAGGAGAAAGTGTGAGGACGGACATGAAACCCTGCTTTTGTTCGTGGCCACGAGGAAAAACACTCACTGACCTCAGTGACTCCCTCAGCTCACTGTTCTTGAAAGTTCTCCGAGTCTCCAGAGAGGTGGTCGCTGGTGCTTGTGTGGTCGGAGACGACACAATCTCAGAAGAACCAAAGAGTTTATTCGGGCCCCTGGTGCTTTTTTTCGGACTGTGTTGACGTGAACATGGCGGAGCCATCCCTGCCATCCCTCCTCAAAAGGGGCCGTCCCATTTGTCCCTCCACAGCATCACATGTCATTTCCCGAGGACCAAAGTTTTCCACTCCAGTCTAAACGTGATGATGATTGGATGATGGTTTGCGGGAGAATCATCCGTGTCTTCATGGTTCAGCTTGTTAGGATACATGAGTGACTGATGAAGTCATTAAAGCCTGGTGATAACAGTCGGCCCAACTCTGGGCATTGACCTGATAATGACAGCAGCTTGTGGGGGTGGGGGGTGGAGTGGGGGTGGGGGGGGGGGGGGGGGGGGGGGGGGGGGGGGGGGGGGGGGGGGGGGGGGGGGGGGGGGGGTTTATCGTCTTGGATGTCAGACAAGGATCAGAGCCCCGTAATCAAATCAGAGTGAATTAAGATTGTAAATGGCAGCCAAGCAGAGCTCTGACAACGTGCAGCCTTTCTGTCTCACACACACACACACACACACACACTGGTTCAACAGAGCAGTGTGTGTGTGTGTGTGTGTGTGTGTGTGTGTGTGTGTGTGTGTGTGTGTGTGTGTGTGTGTGTGTGTTGTCTGGCTCCATCCCTCCCGGAACCTGGTTCCACATGATAAATGATCCAGAATCAGAATATGAAAGTTTGACCTACAACACTAAACTTGTGAATGTTCACACACCGTGAAACACGTCCTCCCTCTGCCTTTAAATCAGCTGCTCTCCACAAGGAGAGTCGCTGCTCTAACAAGTGATAAATGATGGCGAGATGAGATGTGAGTTTACGTTACTGTCACAAACGAATGCAGGAAAACTGTTTGATGCTTTGTTATAATGAAACTCTGTGTGTGTGTGTGTGTGTGTGTGTGTGTGTGTGTGTGTGTGTGTGTGTGTTTGACAGGTGCGCAAAGTCGAGTCAGATAAAAACGGTTTCCAGCAGCAACATCTTCTTCAAAGGAAGCAGGTTCAGATACAGGTGAGTCCGAAACATTCGGTCGGATACAATAAAGTGAAACATGTGCACAGAGAGTTGGAAACATTAGTGGAGGGTGGGAGAGGAGAGGAGGGGAGGAGGCAAGCAAGGAAGGAAGGAAGGAAGGAAGGAAGGAAGGAAGGAAGGAAGGAAGGAAGGAAGGAAGGAAGGAAGCACGGGGATGGCATGAGAGAGATTTGAGGAAACACTGTATGAGCCACATTGGACTGTGTATAAGGACCTCAGGCCTGAATGATCGACCATGCTGCAGCCACCCCCTGGTGGCTGCAGCATGTATTACAGTCATTCTCATCATACGGATGTAAGATGTTAAAGTTGTTTTTTAAATCAATTGTTGCTTATTAATAAATGATGATACAAATGAGGTCAAATCTCAAGACCGACTGT
>JAFBJT010111186.1:15096-26425 GCA_016785325.1 Chascanopsetta lugubris
TCATTCTGATTGATCGTTGAACTCCAGATTTGATCCATTTCAACATGTGACAATGCAATGAATTATTATTATTATTATTATTATTATTATTATTTATCTGAGGTGATGTGTTGTCCATTACAGTATCACACACTGATTGTAAATGCTAATATACTCCTCCTCCTCCTCCTCTTCCTCCTCCTCCTCCTCCTCTTCCTCCTCTTCCTCTTCCTTCTGACTTCACTCAACACGTCAACTTCCACAGTTCGAACCCTTCAAAAGTCAGATCGTATTGATCCTCATGTTATTCATCCATCATGGAGCCCTGACCCCCCACAGGGTTGTGTTGTTGTTCCTCCTCCTCCTCCTCCTCCTCCTCCTCCTCCTCCTCCTCCTCCTCTTCCTCCCCCTCCTGTGCACAGGTGGACTTTGCCTTCACGGTGTGGCAGAGTTTCCCCGAGCGCATCGTGGGTTATCCTGCTCGCAGCCACTTCTGGGACAGCAACAAGGAGCGCTGGGGCTACACCTCCAAGTGGACCAACGACTACTCCATGGTCCTGACCGGGGCCGCCATCTACCACCGGTACCGCATCCCATAATACCGCCCTTTACATCTGAGCAGGCGTGTGTTTACCTGGGCTCTGCTCTGCCCCCCCCCCCCAACCCCCCGCTGGTCGAGGGGGCTCACAGCTTTGCTCCGCTCTGTTCTCCGCTTGTCTTTCCTTTGATTCAGCAGCTTTGATGCAGTGATCTGTAGATTATGAAAGTGGCTGTGATGTTCGCTGCTGCTCAGCCGCAGGAAACAAGTTTCTTTTTTTTTTCTTTTTTTTTTTCCTCATCCCAAATGTCAATTTGTCTGCTGCGCCGTGTTCCTGCGTTTAGTTCCACTACGGCCCTGTCAGCTTTAATATGGCCTCACTCAGCCATGATGGACGCAGCCCATTAATCGCCAGGCAGCCAATCACGGCAGCCCGCCGCTTAATTGCTTTGTTCAATCAATTCATCCGCAGAATTTAGTTTAATTTAAAACGTTAGGGTGACTAAACTTTCAAAATAAGTTTCTTTTTTTCAGTCTTTCGTTGTTGTAGGTTACGAGGCCTCGGCTGATTATTTTTATTTGCCCTTTAACCAGCATTTAAATCTGTAGCTTTTTGAATCCCTGTGTTGGTTGTTGGGTTGTTTTGTTTGTTTGTGAACAAGATTTGACACAAACAACTGAAGTGATCTTAATGAAACTTTGCAGAAATATGAAGTAAACATCACAAAAGACACCTATTGATTTTGGTGCTGATGCGGCTCACAGGGGAGCATCAAGGGTGTTTTTTTATTTTTCAATTTTGCCCAGAAATAATTATGGATTTTGATGGAAAAAAATATATAAATGTATTTTGAATAAATGTGTTGATTAATCAAGAGAAAGCAAAAAGAATCCCACATATTTGGGTATTTTTTGTCAAATTTGGTAATTGAATAGCTGCCATTTTGTTTCTGCTTGATTAGTTGCATATTCATTCATTCATTCATTCTGAAATGTCCTATTTCTTATTTATTTTTTATATACTTTAGTACAATTTTATTGAATATCTTAATGCAAATACAGTAGCCATTACCAAATAACCTCTTAAATGTGAAATATTTTCCATTTGATTTCTTATTATTATTAATTTACAAAAGATATACTTGAATTTTTTGCAGGTGTCAGGCCTAGTTTCTCTTTTTGCAGTTTTGTGGAGAGCAACAAACTTCCTGTTTTTCAAATGTCTCCCTGGCCTCTCTCCTCACCCCCCCCCCCCCCCCCCCCCCCCCCCCCCCCCTCCTCCTCGTCCTCCTTCTTCTTCTGTGGTGTCCTCCCCCTGCAGGTATTACCATTACCTGTACACCAGCTACTTACCCAGCAGCCTGAAGAGCATGGTGGACCAGTTGGCCAACTGTGAGGACATCCTGATGAACTTCCTGGTCTCTGCTGTCACCAAGCTGCCTCCCATCAAGGTCACACAGAAGAAACAGTACAAGGAGACCATGATGGGACAGGTGAGGGGGCGGGGCTTAACCAAACGCTGTAGGGACATTTTTGAGAAAATATCCATTATTGTTATTATTATTATTGTTATTGTTATTGTTATTATTATTATTATTCTTATTATTATTATTCTGCTCACTCACAGGGTAAGTGTCTTAATGTACCATCTGCACATGGCAGCCTATAGGTGGTTTCACTGGGTGGATAAAAAAATGGCCGACATGTTTAATTCTTCCTCCTGCTGTAGAAATACATATTGTATTAAAGGTACAGTGTGTAAGATTTGGTGACATCGAGAGGTCAAGTCATGTTGTTATTAAAACTCACAACGTGTGTTAGTACGTTCACTCTGGGATACTGTAAAAAACATGGCGGCCCCCGTGGAGAGCAACTGCTCCTCGTAAATATACATTAAAGGTCTCATTTCAGGGTGATGGGGGGAAAAATGATCAATTCAGGTGATAGTATTTATAAACATGTCAGTATGACATTGTTTTGTGACATTTTAGATGTGACAAAAATGACCCAAATCTTACACACTGCACCTTTAAAACGATCCCCGCCTGATTTTATTTCACCTCGTCTTTGTTGCATTAAATAAATGATAAAAAAAATTTTAAAAATCCACCAACACGTAGGCGGTGGCTTTCCAGACCTTCTCTGTTGACATGGCAACGGCCTGACACAGCCAATGTGCATCATTGATACCCTCTGTCACGAATGAATCTGAAACTCCTCCCCCCTCCCCCTCCTTCCCCCGCAGTCCTCGCGGGCGTCCCGCTGGGCCGACCCCGACCACTTCGCCCAGCGACAGACCTGCATGAACAAGTTCGCCAGCTGGTTTGGCGCCATGCCGCTGGTCCACTCCCAGATGAGACTGGACCCGGTCCTGTTCAAGGACCAGGTCTCCATCCTCCGCAAGAAATACAGGGACATCGAGCGGCTCTGACAGGACCGGCGCCCCCTGGGGGGAGAGCCCGCGCAGGGGGACGCGCGACACGCCGACTCGGCGGAGAGCAGGAGTAGTAGCCGGACGCTAGCGGGACGGACCGGGAGCGACGCGGCTCTGTCTTCCACGCAGCGCGTTGCCAACGGCCACGCCTCCGCCGTTGCCGCCGTTGCCAGGACTTAACGCGGAAAAGGGAGCAGATGGTGTTTGGATTTGAACAACACAAACGAAAACAACACAAACGCAGAGGAGTACACAAACTGACGGACCAGCCAAACACACACACACACACACACACACACACACTCATATACACACACACTACTGACCACGAACTGAATAGAATATTTTTTTGTACGACATGAGCGACGGGCGACGCCAACTCTCTCCCGCTCTTTTTCGGCACATGTACAGGACAGGTAGAACGAGGGAAGGCCTTCGCCATCGCAAACCTGGCAACCCAACCCAACTCCACAACCCTACTCACCGGTCGCCCTTGGCAACCCCCTGCATCAGGACTTTGGATTTCATGTCGTGACCTTTATGTTTCCTCGCCGTGCGGTTATGCCTCGTCGTTTGTTTTTTTTTCGGAAACTTTTTTCTGGTTCCTTTTAAATAAAGCGCCCGATTTTTTTTTCTAATATTCACGCGTATCATCACAACATCCCGTCTGTCCCATCTTCAACTCATTCCTCGATCTGATTCTTTGATGACGCCATCATCAAAGCATCTCGTTTCATATCCCATTATTGTATCTTTTTTCATCATCTTTTATTTCCCTTCTTCAAACTCTCTGTAGTACTTTCACTCTTCCCTGTGTGTGTGTGTGTGTGTGTGCGTGCATGTGTGTGTGTGTGAGACTCATCCAACCATAAGCTGTAGTAAGGGGAGCACTTTCCCTCCGTTGGAATGAGCAAAATGAACATTTCTGGATGAAATGGAGCAGAACGCTGCATTCTAACACAAATGCTCCTTTTTTTTTCCTTCTTCTTCTTCTTCTTTTTTTTTCAGGAATCACCGAGAGAGAAACATTTCGGACGGGTTAGCGTTAGCGTTTCTTCCTGCGGAGAGATTTCGAAGCGCATCTGTGCCATTCTGACATCAGGGTCTGCCTTTAAAACAAATATTGTTTATTGCACATCGCGTTGCCTACATCCATTCGCCTGGACGTGCTAAAATTGTCCCGTCTTCCAGCCGCCATCTCTCTCTCTCTCTCTCTCTCTCTCTCGCTCGGCCATGACATATCAGAGAAGCCCCTGCAGCCATTAAATTGTCGAACGGGTTCCTCCTCCATTTGTCGGACGGAGACGAAGCTGCTGTGTTGTTGATTAACATTAGGGACTGTTGTGTTGTGAGAGCAGTGGCCCCGCCCACTTGGCCAACGCTAGCCTCGGAGGATGTCCTCTTCTTTTTTTTCTAATTTTTCCCCCGCATCACGTCGTTTTGCACCTTACGCCATTTCCTTGTTATCGGAATCAAAGTCGATCATTTCAAAGCTGCTCCGCGTTGTCGTGGCGACCGTTCAGTTTTCGTGGCCTTTTCTTCGGAGGCAGACGTTCGGGCATTCGTGTCTCAGCCAAAGCTTTATTTTGTTTCTTTTTTTCGGTCAGAGGTCAGAGGTCGTCGACCTCGTCAGTATCAGAGTCACGTGTTCAATCATCGGTCAGCCATTTCTTGAACTAGTCTTTGTGTTTGTGTACGATGTATTACGAAGCCTTTGCAGTGTTAGAGGAGGTAACGTCGGTGCTTTGGAAGTGTCCGGATGCTGCGCAGGGTCACATATCCAGTCATATCCAGCAATGCTGTGTTTAAAGGTGCAGTGTGTGGGATTTGGCCACATCGTGCGAGGGTTGTCAAACATAAGGCCCGCGGGCCAAAAACGGCCGGCCTAAGGTCTCATCAGGCCCATGGGAGAATTCTTGTTTTTGTGTCATGGCGCAACGGAGCGGAGCGGACATGTTGGATGTAAATCATGGATGTAGTATAGGATTAGGATACAGGAAGTCCACAGAGCTTTGAAGCAAAATTTTTAGAAAAATTACAAAAACCCAGTGGCCAAACAGTGGTACTTCTGTGGTGGCCATGCTTCCAAAAAATACTTTTTCCATGCGGTAACACTGAGAAAAATATTTGTAAATTAGCATATAAATATATATATATATTTTGTTTTCTCTAGTTTATCAATCTAATACTATTATTTTTACATGTGCCTCATTTCAATAATTAGGTGGGGTTTTTTCATGTCAAAAATTCACCAGTTGCATATTTTTTTATATATCTTTTTATACAGATTCCAGGGCCCAGCTCCGACACTGTATCCAGTTCTTATAACGCATCCATGAAGGCTCATTCCAGGCCAATGAAATGTTCAGCTGCACATTCAGCCAGTAGATAAGGAAATCATTCCTGCAAAACTTTACACACTGCACCTTTAATGTTGTACATCTGGTCCAAGTTTCATCCTCACAGAATTACATTGTTCAAATCCATATCGAGTCTTTAAATGTCTGATTGTTTTTGAACGGCTGTCATTGATATCATGTCGAGAGAACCACAAACATCCCTCAGCTTTGCAAACACACACATCACTCATTTCAAACCCCCCCCCCCCCCCCCCCCCCCCGCCCCCCCCCCCACACATCTCAACACTGTACATAGGCATATTTATTTTTGGAAACGAAAGACAACAAGACTGTACGATTTGAGACGCCGGGGGCGAGAACATACGACTGATCCTGCATCGCTGAGGGGGGGTGGGGGGGTGGGGGGGAGTCAATGGTATTTATTTCCTGTGCACGCTAACACATCCAGATGCTAATACTCGACTCATGTTACGCGCCCATCACGCTTGCCTGGTAGAATCCGACATTTTAAGATTTGCACACGCCCCCCTTCACGACAAGGTTTTCAGTCGAGCGTCTTTCACAGCTCAACTTCCTGTTTCGATTGGTGTCCCTCTGTCGTTGTGCTAGCTGCTAGCTAGTGGCACAGTTAGCGTGATGGATGTGAGCGGGAGAACCCCCCCCCCCCGCGCATCCACTTTAAACGCCTGTTGTTTGTTGTTGTGCGAGGTCGCGCTGAGTGAACCCGAAAACATTCCGCGCACGTCTGTCGGAGGCGACAGTGTTCTTGATTTGTGCCTTTTGATCAACGTTTGAGTTTGTGACGGTCCAACCTCGCAGATCCGCCCTCATACACTGGATGACACGCAGCTTGTTCCCATTCATCTTTGTGGGGGGGGGGTTGTTTGGACACTGTTGCCATGGCGACCACGCATGATCACTTCCTGTCTATGGGGATTATTTATCAGTGACTGGCTGTTCTTTCCACATTTGCAGTCAGCGTCAATATCTGTCGATGGACACGGACGGTCCCGATGCCTTCTCCCTCCTACCTTGTAATTAACAGAAGACTTTTATAGAGGTCGAAAATGAAATAGATAAAATGCCAATTTTGTAAGAATGATTTATAAAAAATAAACTCATATTTGATGATAGATGCATGTGTTTGTGTGTTGTCACAGCGGACATCTTGCTCACCTTCACCACATTCAAGCTACTTCACAATTTGGACCTTTATTCGACGACATACTTATACTATGACGTTTTTGACAGATTTCAGACAAGACTTGCCTTCGACATCCAAGACCGTTTTTAATGTCTCAGCATGTCTCATTTTA
This sequence comes from Chascanopsetta lugubris, assembly GCA_016785325.1. Taxonomy (NCBI): domain Eukaryota; kingdom Metazoa; phylum Chordata; class Actinopteri; order Pleuronectiformes; family Bothidae; genus Chascanopsetta; species Chascanopsetta lugubris. Next base: position 21,724 of record JAFBJT010111186.1, read on the forward strand.
GCAGGGTATGTTTAAATTGAGTTTTTATTGAGCAGTACAGAAAAACAACAAACTTTTCCAATCACGTCCGACAAACGGTTCAAACACCACACAGCTTCCTCCTTCTTTCTGAAAGACATCACTTTAGGGCACCTTGGCAGCAGCTTAAATGGTGGAATTCTCCCTGGCAACATTTGCCTGCTCCTTCTGGAGGACTGTGGTTGTTGCTGTGCCATGAAAAACTGAACTTTTCATGGAATTTTGTTGTCAGCCTAAGACTAATGTTTTACATTTTGCCAGGAAACATTAAAACGTGAAAAACGTACAATAATAAAATTACATTTTCGTAATGAAATGTAAAAATGTTTCCCTTACCAGAGTGAGACGTCCAAAATGTAAACACATTAGCCTCACTACAGTCAGGCAATCGCAGTGATGGACAAATGAGGCCGAGGCCTCGGAGCTTGGATTGCTCCTTTGTTTAGTGGCTGTATATTAAGGTTTTATGATTCAAATGTCTTACTACTTTTCAGAGAATTTACTTATGGGACGTTTTGGACACCTTACTATAGTGAGGTAATATTTGTACGTTTAGGTGTCTTACTATGTCAATGAAAATGTTTACACTTTGGACGTATAACTATAGTGAGGCAACATCTTCAGAATTTGTACGTCTCGCGAAGGTAAGGCAACGTTATCGTGTGAAAGTCATTCCTTCATGCCTTCGGACATTTGCACACACTTCTCCACACATCTTCTTCGAAGTTTCTCACGTCTTACTGTATTTTTTTCTTTTGATGAGGAATCTTTACCGTCATTTTGTACATATTCAAGGAGCATCTGACCAAAGGTGAGTCACAGGTTCTAACTGAGCTGCTCCAGAAACAAAAAATAAAGTAATAAACATTGTTGATCCGATGTGAAAACACAAAGGGCAAATGGTGTAGCTCAGCAGACTCTGTCTCCAATCAGAAACGAACATCAAATAAAATCAATTAAATGAAAATAAAACTCAGAATTTTTCATTGCTACGACAAAGAACTTGAGATAAACCAAATGTCTTGAACGCAGGATTAAATAAAATATATCAATATGTTGTCTCTATGCTGCTGTAGTACCTAAAAGATTGATTGACTTACTCACTACATCGAGGTAAGACGGACTGGTTTTCTGTCGTCGGCCACGCCCACACGACCACACGGGGGCGCCATCATTCATCACCTCTTCTTTATCGTCTTTACCTCCGACATGGCCGGGTTCCATTCCCTCTGCTACCCTGTCACTCCTCCAGTTCACACCTGAGCGTCTCAGCTCCTGACAGCCAGCATGGAGTTGATCTCCCAGATGAGGTTGCGGAGTTGGTCCATGATTTGTTTCAGCTGCTGATTTTTCTGCTTCAGCTTCTGAAAGAAAAAAATGACACAGAGGGAGAAAAAAGGTCTGGTTTAGATTTTATGATGTGAAAATAAAGAGAGAGAGAAAAATGTGTTTTTGTCATGTTTGAGAGAGAGAGTCTGAGATAGAGAAAGAGTCAGAGAGAGTCTGAATGAAAGAGTCAGAGAGAGTGTTTGAGAGGAAGAGTCAGAGAGTCTGAAAGAAAGAGTCAGAGAGAGTCTGAAAGAGAGTCAGAGAGAAAGAGAGTCTGAGAGAGTGTTTGAGAGGAAGAGAGTCAGAGAGTCTGAAAGAGAGTCAGAGAGAAAGAGAGAGTCAGAGAGTCTGAAAGAAAGAGAGTCTGAGAGAGTGTTTGAGAGAAAGTCAGAGAGAGAGAGAGAGACAGACAAGACAGAAAGCGACACAGGGGGAGAGAGGATGAAAAGGAGAGGTGGAGAGACACAGACGGACAGCGAGAGAGTCGGTGTCCCTCCTGTGCCGTATAAAGTGAGTCTCCTTCGGTCAGGACTCGTCTCAGCAGCTCAGAAACAGATCACACCTTCAGTAATACATGAGACACAGATCACCTCATCTCTGCTGATTGTCCTTGAAGAGATTCTACAGTGCAACGCCGTGCTCGCTCGCCCGCCCCCCCCCCCCCTCTCTCTCTCTCTCGCCCCCTCTCTCTCTGGGGGGCTCTCACTGTACTCATGTGAAAGTTGAAGGGAGAAATGATAAAGTGCGCTTGTGTTTGTGTGTGTGTGTGTGTGTGTGTGTGTGTGTGTGTGTGTGTGTGTGTGTACATTACAAAGGATACGCCTCACTACTCTGACAATCAAGTCTTAAAATGACTTGGTGTTGAATTAATCCAAATGACTGATGTAAGACTTTGAGCCAATGTCATTTCAGTCCAATGCCTGTTTAAAAAGGTAAACACTGCTTTATTTTCACACACAGTTTTAATGATAAACGACAGAAGTGCCCAAAGAAATGTGTTTGTTTGTAAACAGGCTTTTGTTAAAAAAAAGTTTGAGAGGAAGAGAGTCAGAGAGTCAGAGAGTCTGAAAGAAAGAGAGTCTGAGTGTTTGAGAGGAAGAGAGTCAGAGAGTCTGAAAGAAAGAGAGTCTGAGTGTTTGAGAGGAAGAGAGTCAGAGTCTGAAAGAAAGAGTCAGAGAGAGTCTGAAAGAGAGAGTCAGAGAGAAAGAGAGAGTCAGAGAGTCTGAAAGAAAGAGAGTCTGAGTGTTTGAGAGGAAGAGAGTCAGAGAGTCTGAAAGAAAGAGTCAGAGAGAGTCTGAGAGAGAGAAAGAGTCAGATGACATACTGTACTATGACGTTTTTGACAGAGAGAAAGAGTCAGAGAGTCTGAAAGAAAGAGTCAGAGAAAGTGTTTGAGGATGAGAGTCAGAGAAAGAGAGAGTCAGAGAGTCTGAGAGGAAGAGAGTCAGAGAGAGTCTGAAAGAAAGAGTCAAAGAGTCTGAAAGAGAGTCTGAAAGAGAGAGTCTGAAAGAAAGAGTCAGAGAGAGTCTCAGAGACTTAAGTCAGAGAGAAAGAGAGTCAGAGAGTCTGAAAGAAAGAGAGTCTGAGAGAGTGTTTGAGAGAAAGTCAGAGAGAGAGAGAGAGACAGACAGAAAGCGACACAGGGGGAGAGAGAGGATGAAAAGGAGAGGTGGAGAGACACAGACGGACAGCGAGAGAGTCGGTGTCCCTCCTGTGCCGTATAAAGTGAGTCTCCTTCGGCCAGGACTCGTCTCAGCAGCTCAGAAACAGATCACACCTTCAGTAATACATGAGACACAGATCACCTCATCTCTGCTGATTGTCCTTGAAGAGATTCTACAGTCTCTCTCTCTCGCCCTCTCTCTCTCTCTCTCTCTCTCTGGGGGGCTCTCACTGTACTCATGTGAAAGTTGAAGGGAGAAATGATAAAGTGCGCTTGTGTGTGTGTGTGTGTGGTGTGTGTGTGTGTGTGTGTGTGTGTGTGTGTGTGTGTGTGTACATTACAAAGGATACGCCTCACTACTCTGACAATCAAGTCTTAAAATGACTTGTGAATTAATCCAAATGACTGATGTAAGACTTTGAGCCAATGTCATTTCAGTCCAATGCCTGTTAAAAAAGGTAAACACTGCTTTATTTTCACACATAGTTTTAATGATAAACGACAGAAGTGCCCAAAGAAATGTGTTTGTTTGTAAACTGGCTTTTGTTAAAAAAAAAATTAAAAATTACTAAATAAATAAAAATCTAGTGGGAACATTCTTTGAAGTTAGATGTGAGATTCTTCATATTTCTCTCAGCACAAAGAGACGGAGGAGAAACACAAACTGCTGAATCTTGATTTGTCTGATTATTATTAATTACTGCACTCACATCTGTTTCACTTTAATGTAGATCTATTTTTTCATTAAGTCTGTGCGTTAACTTATTTTTTTATATCTATCACATGAGAGGGATTATAAATGTAAAACACATTTTTTAGTATTATCTTTTGAATTTGAATGATAAAACACAACAATTACACTCCTCAAATATATGGGAATATATGAAAAATTCTAGCTTTATGCTCGGGCGAGCGCAGAGACATACTATCAATATGAACTCAAAGTTTCAACACATGTTTCTTTATCATGTCTCTGTGATTGTTGATGTTTTCTATAACCTCCAGTATGTGAGCGGTGTGTCCTCATGTTAAAGAAAATCACAGACTGTGGAAGTGGAAGTTTGACATTTAGGGATAAATACCACCAGAGTGTGAGCGTGTAAGTGTGTGTGTGTGTGTGTGTGTGTGTGTGTGTGTGTGTGTGTGTGCGCGTGTGTGTGTGCTGGAGGAGAAGGTCATCTAAATCTGTCCTAACTGAGGGAGACCTCAGGTGACCTCACAGCACATGTGGACACATCTGGACAGAGGACAGAGCAGCAAGAGACGCTTTCACTCACACCAGGTCTTTGTAAACACAAAATGTGTGTGTGTGTGTGTTGATCTACAGTTGCTTGTTTACTGGACATAGTTTTGGCATTTAATACAAACTGATGATGACGGCGGGTATCTCACAAATCTACCAGAAGCTGCTTATTATCAAAATTGTTGTCATATTGAAGAATACAAGTGGAATTGATACAATGATTAATACGAAAAACATGGAGCAAAGACAATTTCACCAGTACGTCAAATTAGCATGTTTAGCATTAAGCTAGTATTGTCCGACTTTTGGCGGGATAATGCAAAAACTTGGGGGGGGGGGGGGTTGCAGAGTCACGGCGAACCCTTTTAACTTTTTAGAAAAGATTGGATGAAGGGGATCGGATTTTGATTCTTAGGTTGTCTTTGAAAGATGCACTGTAAAAAAAAAAA
>JAFBJT010111186.1:26433-48290 GCA_016785325.1 Chascanopsetta lugubris
GGTGGGCCGCTTGGGGGGGGAAAAAAAAAAAAGGGGGGGGGGGGGGGGGGTTGCAGAGTCACGGCGAACCCTTTTAACTTTTTAGAAAAGGATTGGATGAAGGGATTGGATTTTGATTCTTAGGTTGTCTTTGAAAGATGCACTGTAAAAAAAAAAATCAAGTTGGACTGAGACATTAAATTCAACCCTGACTTAGACTCAACTTCTGAATGTCCTCATGAATGGTGGCGTTCAAGTGATTGAGTCTGTTTGATTCCCACTCATCTGAAGGGGAACCCTCTCACTTCTGCCTCTGTTCTCCAACGCTGTTTGAAGACGAGGAACCTACACTCCACTTTGAAACAACACTCTGGAAGGAAGAGCAATGGAGGACGCAGGACTTGACGATTGTTTGCTCAAGTGATATTTTACTTCCCATTCCCTTCATCATCGTCATCCTGCCTTTCTCCCCCCGTTCGTCCCAAATCAGATCAAAGAGGAGAGGACGTCCTCAGCGGACGGGCACCAGACAGAAGCTGAATTTTTCATCGAAAGCACTTTATTAAAATTCTCCTCGACTCAAAACTCTGCCAGGAAGAGAAGCTCTAACTACTGTATCTCGAGCTGCGGCCGCCATAAAAAAGACATTCCTCCCCCTGAAAGAATATATATATATATATATATATTCATGCATTCACGTCTTCATGGGGCCTGGTGGGGATTCCTTTCAATTAGAAATGAATGGATTTTCTTAACTTGGCGCATCAGCGCTCGACAGTCGTACATCATAATCTGTAAATACTTGGGATTTGTCAAATGTGGGCCATCAAACAACGGGGCATCTCCACGCTGGATGATAATTGGCATCTCGGCATTAATTAATTCTGGCGCTTTATCTCCACATTAAAGTCGACTGGGGAGTTTTATGATCCATTAGACTTTATGGAAAAATCAAGCTAATCTCGTAATTATATTATCACGTGAATAAGACGAGGTATTCATCGCTGTTTAACCCCTGTTTCATCTGCGATTAAGAGCACGGCCGCTGCGCAGCTTTTTGATAAGATGCTCTCGGATGAGGAAAATGACTGATTAAAATACTCACACACACATACATGCGCACACGCACTCACACACACACACACACACACACACGTATGAAAAAGGGAAGATAGAGGAGGAATAGAATATAGCCAGTGGAGCAAAAACGTGTCTTCGCTAATCCGGAGCCTGGCGCTGGCGACTGAAATCACAGCTTTGACTCTGACGGATCTGGCTGAGAATTACAAGTGTAAGTGTCTGTGAGTGAGGAGGGGGGATTAGAGGAGGAAGAGGAGGAGGAGGAGGAGGAGGAGGAGGAGAGGAAGGTAAGAGATGTAGAGGGAGATGATGAGGTAAAAGTAGGAAGGAGAGGAGACCAAATCCAGACCTTCCATATTTGTTGACTGTACCTCGTTTATTATGTCGCAGTTTAAACCTTAATCTGCAACATCCACTGGCTCGGTACGTCTGCTCTTTTCTATAAACACCTTTAAGGGGCTGTTTTTTAATGTAATGGAGGGTTGTTGTTTTTTTGTTTTTTGACGTAATCCCTTTGATAAACAAACAACCACAAGCTAACACAGCAACACAGAGGGATTCAAACACATTGGATTGTATTCGCCATGATGTCCTTCAAGAGAGGGAAGCACAACTCTACCTGCGCTGCTGAATCTCAAATATTCACCAATACATCTTTGAAGTGAAATCTGAGGAGAGTCAACGAGCCTTTTTTTTTTTTTGCTATTACATCATTTCAGCCGCTTATTCCTGATTCCACATTCCAAAATATATCAAATATTTATGTGATAGTTTGAATTTTTAGGCCAGAAATATGTGTTTAAATGAGCATAAAAATAAAATCAAGGAAGAATCAATCTGTGTTTAACAGGGAAGTGGTATGCTTTGAATGCATGAGGTCATGGGTTCAATTCCAAACCTCTCTCTGATGTACGTATGTCGCAGTGGGAAAAAAAAATGTCTGACAAATGTAATTGTTGCAGGCAATGATTGATCATTTTCAATGAATAAGATCAATTACAAATGCTACATCGTTGCAACTATTTCAAAGAGCCTGAAAAAATAAAAATAAAAAGTAGAAGTACACAATATAATGGTGTTTTTATAGTACATTATAGTACAAAGCACATCCACTGCCCTCACCACTGGAGACATGTGCTGAGCTTTTAAACAGATCCAATCAATTGATTGGTTGGCAACCGTTTTAACAATCAATCACTGATCAGCTGATTGATGAGTGGTTGCTTCAGTGTTTTATCTACTGTCATCAAAAAGGAGACAACACAAGAAGAAGTCTCTGTAAAAAAAAAAAATTCAGTTGACCCCGATTGATCAACACCCAAAGTAATAGTCAACTATTTCAATCCAATTATAAGATCCAGAGTTTCCAGGTTAAGAGCTGAACTTCTCTGGAATGTTAATGTAACATCCAACACACTCTACTGCACTATCTACACTATACAGTACAACCATTGTTGGCCATCCCATAATACATATGATTCTGACAACGGGTTTTTCCTGAATGCTCTGGTTCTTTACTTCAGAACGACGCGAGTCCATGTGAGTGGAAAATGTTCCCCCAAATGGAAATGTCACTTTCAGGGAAACTCTCTGGGCACTGAGGCAACTTCTGTATTTTTCATTTTTTTTAAAGCACATGTGAGAGAGCTGCTCACTGCTCGGTGGCCCCGCCTGGGGAACCCTGCGATGGCGAGCTGGCCCCGCTTTACCATCTGACAGCGTATCCAGAGGGAACCGGGGGAGGGGGGGCTTTCATTTGACATCAGTTTAGAAAAAGCCTTAATTGACTTTGTAAACTTCATGGCTTTTTCTCAACGGGAAGGTTTAAGTGCCAGCGCGCTCTGTGGCGGCGGCGGCGGCGGCGGCGGCGGCGGCAGTAGCGGCGGCTTCTGGCACGGGGCCTCCTCCGGGGGAATGAAGCCCTTTAAAGGGATTCTGACGGCAGATAAAAGCCCTCTCTTCCAGCGGTGGCAGGAATACAATAGCCCGTGTTGTCATCCTTGCGCACACCTACGGACGGGGCTCTTTCAATACGTCTTCAGCATTGAGGGGGAAAGCCTGCGGTGTCAGCCCGACTGTTGCAGAAGGGTTTGCGATCGATCCGGCCCTTTCAGAGGTATCGGGGGCCAGGCAGCCCCCCTCGCTCTCTCCTAAGCACTTGAGTCTCTGCCAGGTAGCCCCATCGATCGGGTTTTCATTTTGCGATTTGGTTCCCAGTGATAAGAAATGAGGGACAGGAAGGCTGGGAGTTGTTGTTGCTTTGGAGACAATGATTGGCGGCCATGCAAGTGACTTCATTAGCGGCAGGAAAGCGCAGAAACCGGGGAATATGGCTGTGTCTACCAAGTGGGGGCTAAGTGACGAGGCTCAGCCAAGAACATACTGTATCTCCCTTGGGGGAATATTTACTTTTTTTTTTTTGCAGACCTCAGCACATGCAATGAGCCGTTGTGCCGATACAGTGCACGGGTTCATGCGCAGTTCACAAGAGCAAAGGGGTTAATTTGTACAGAATGGCAGATTAGCCACAGCGGCTCATAAGTAAAATGGAATTCAACTGCACATGATCCTTAGAAGCTCAAAGACTCACCGACATATAAAGTGGAGATACGGGCTAGAAAGTTAACATGAGGAATAGCATATTGATATTTAAGTTTGTAAAGGAGACAGGCGAAACTGCCAATTTGCTCTACTCTAAAATTGTCGACAAGAAATTAAAGAGATGCGTCAATGACGATGATAGATGAGAGGGGAAATGACTCAAGAGGATAAATAGTCAAGAGATAAAAATCAAATATTACGAGAACCAAATTTAGATTCACAAGATTGAGGTGATTTCGTTGGATTATCAACAAATTACAACATTTTCTTTCCATTCATATCTATAGATAATCATCCCAGAAACCAAGAACAATGTTGACAAAAAGTACAACAATTTGCAACCTGGATATGACAACAAATATTCTCAGAGTTACTCAAAAATGGGCAAGAAAAGGTTCTAATAACAGGATGAAATCACTCTTGCTGAAAATGAGAATGCTCTTATGTTGGACACTGGATGTAATCAAGGACAATCTGGACCGTATGGGACACGTAGTGCATGTACTATACCCATCTGGACTCTTGGCTTTTTCATTTGCTCCTACGTCAAACAGGAAGCCATATTCAAATTCCTATTTGACACAACAAATTTGACAAAGCGGAAAAGACATCTTGGTATCTGCCAGAAATATCAGGCTGTTTAATTAGCGCTCTTTCTGACATCTGTGCCACTAACTAGCAGAGCTTATGGCGGTGAGCGCAGAGGGATATTCTGGAACAGAGGCTGCAGCTGGGAGAGCCCGATTACAAGACTTGGAGCAGATGACGGACGATGTGTGTGCATGCATTTGTTTATCAGCCGCTTTGTGTGTAATGTAGGTACCAGGGTGTGTGGGCGTGTGTGTGTGTGTGTGTGTGTGTGTGTGTGAGCCGAGGCTGAGAGAGCTCAGTGTCTGAATCTCAAAGCGGGCAGGACATATTTCTTTCATCTGGCTCAGATGTTTGTCAGGAGCTTATATCATCTGAGGCCGAGCTGATCCTCTCACGCTCTGAGTAAACATGATACTTCAAGGGCTTTTAATGGGAAGTGAAGGTGCTCCGCTGAGATTGGAGAGAAGAACTTTGATTCACTACCTCAGGTGCCAACAACGGATCCTCAAGACATCAAAAGCTACTTGTGACTTCATGATGCGATGAATTTTTCAATTGGTACGAGCGTACATGTGCGCGCGGTTCTGGAAAAGCTAGCAGGTGACGGCTCGCTGTACACGTGCCAGCTGACGTTAAGGCGGCGGATCCTGAGGGACAGCTACCATATAAGGAGTTCCTCTAGCTTTGGTGAGTCCGACACTGAGTAAGACAAACTGCTGTCACGGCGAATAAAATGTAAGACAAATTTAACATTGACCAAAACAAAAAAAGGGAATGCAGGGAGAATTCGTTTTGAAAAACCAAGCACCGATTATTTCGTATTTTGAAAATGCGTCGTAAAAGAATTTTTCCAAAAAATGTTTGATGTTGAAGACATTTTACAACTTTTGAATTTTTAGGATCTTTTACTTCCAAAAATAAGGTCTTGGTTTAAAAACAAGCAAACAATAACAATAATAGTGAGCTCAGTGCCTTGTGAGACGGTTTGAGACCGATGGGAATCCGACCATCAAACTGTTGAACTACAATCCGATCATTTCATTTAGCAGACACCTTTATCTAAAGCTACATACATCTGAGGGAGGATGGGACGAGTGGGAATTGAACCCATGCCCTAATGTTTTCAATGACACCCTCTCGCACACCCAATGCCCAAGGCTGTCCGAATGAGGTAATTAATAGGACTTTCTTATGCAACGGCTCAAACCGAGGAGCATTGGCTCTAATTACGGCTATTGTTTTCAAACAGAATGACGGCAGTGTCAAGAGGGGACTCAAAAAAAAAAGGAGGGTGAATTCCAATTTGACATTTCCAATCCATTCAGCTATGTCTTTTCTCATTTTAGAGCACTGGAGGGGAGGGGCGGGGCTACGAGAACAAGCCTGTGCTTCACCTTCGTCAAAAACCCTTAACAGACCCTTCACGTACGCGGCGGGAGGTTTCGTCGATGTGTTGAAATGTAAACACTGCTGCCTGAGCACCTGAGCAAGCAGCTTTTCCCTCCGCTAACGGAACAGTAGAATGAAAAGTGATGACAGGGTTCGAAGCCGGGCGTTCAGCTAATGTAGCGTGCCCTTTGGCGGTGGCGCCGCAGACCCTTCAGTCAGCTCTCGACAACTCTCCGCCGGCTACAGCTGAAGACGAAAACAAGCGCACCTCGTACGACTGCTCGATTCCCTTACGCAGCACAACCGAGAGGCGGCGGCGGCGGCAGTGCTGTTTATGGCTTGTTTTCACGCTGCGGGTGATACTCGGATATATTTTGCTGAATCATCAGAAAACAGAAGTTGAACTAAGCACCTAACTTTACTAACTGGCGGTAACCAGCGCCATCAGCCATATGCTTAAATACCACTTTGTTCAAATCTCACTTTGCTTTTTTTTTGTTGCCATAAAGGGAAAATACTCATCTACAACTAATGGCGCTCACCAACCCTAAAAGGCCCAGTGTGCACAGTTTAGTGACATCTAGTGGCAAAGTTGAGTACTGCGGGTGAATACCCCCTCATTCTACTTCATTTGTCATTGGTCCATTTTGGTCTATTGTAAAAACATTACACCAGAACATGGAGGCGGTCCACTGAGACGACCTGCTGACCCAAATATGGAGGAAGTACGTCCACCATCATCTCAAGGGACAATTCATCCACAGGAGGCAGTCATTCATAAACTGAATATAAAGATGGACGACGCGTCTCCACTTCCTCGGGCTCTGAAGGCACAGAAACCAAAAACCTCCACAGAGACCGGAGTCTGGAAGTCGGGGGTTTGTTTCAGGCGATCAACGACACACACACACAACCATTATTCCTACATCTACAGCACCACATTCACCACTATTGTCAGCCCGGAGCAAAGCGCCATGTTTCAGCTGTTCTCTATCACACTAGATACGATAACGTCAAGTTTTTAGCAACTGAAGAAATACTTAATATACGTAGATGTGCTAGATTACAAAACCAAAGAGTTTGTTTGCCTGCTGCGATAATTTAATCTACAGTGATAAGAAAAGAAAAACACTGGAGATGATCTTAATTTGACTTGATTGTTTAGAACACAGCACATTTTTGCATTTTCTTCCTCATGCAAATGAGAATAAGCTTCCTCCCTTGGGACATCGGGACGCTGAACATATAAATATATATATATATATATACATATATATATATATCCTCAGCCTCGTCTCTATGGGTTCATTGCTCTGCAAAGTACTTTTTAACATATGAATATTTTGCTGTATAATCATGAAGAAGCTTTTTCCCATTGATAAACAATCCATTTTCTTTTTAAATCTACATATTTTGTGTGCTAGCTTTATTACATGCTCATTTGAATTTGGTTTGATGTTGCATATTGTTTCTTATACCCTTTGGATATTGAATATAATTTGCTACACATTACGTTTGTAACTGAATAAAAGAAATGACTACCCGTCGAAACTTCAGTGCAGAGGTAAAAAAAAAAAACTGTCATGTCATTTACGTTCCAGCAGACGCCTGACGCGCCAGAGATCACCAAAGGCCAAGGACCCAGTAAAAGTAAATTAAAAACATCTCTGTTCGCTAAAAAAACTTTGATCTTTTTTCTCTCCGTTTGCTCGGTCGCCTTCATCTCGTCATAAAAGCAGGAAAATGTAAAAGCCGGCCTTGATGTGCAGTTGTGTAACGATCGACCCGGACCACGACGGGGCAAACCATTTACTTGATGCCATCTGAGCAGAAATACACTCGTATTGTGCCTCTTCTTACACATGCACGGTTTAAGATCTGTGACTGCTCACAATGCCCTTAAACAGTGTAATGCCAAGTGGAAATAATTGGGGTTTCTACTCGACACTAAACGCAACAAAATGCTTGAGAAAACATTCTCTGGAAAAAAAAACAAAAAAAAACGCTGCAGCTCTGATTCCGCCTCTGCCGGGGCTTTGCAGCTACACTGCCCTCGTGACCCCGGCAAAACAATTAAAAAGCCCTTGGCATACAGAGCCGCCTCTAATGGGCCTCATATGAGGCCGCTAATAAGACAGAGGTATGGGCGCCTGCTGTGCCCGGCCTACTAATTTTGAGTTTCCACATAGTTGTGGAGGATGGGAGTTGTGCGTCGATGGAGGGAGCGAGTGATGGAAGAAATGGGAGAAAGGTGCAAGGGGGGGAGGGAGGGGGGGGGTGGAGCACAGTAGGGGGGATGGCATCTGTGGGAGTAGGGAGAGAGAGAGAGAGAGGGGTGGGGGATCAGAGAGCAAAGTGACGGAGATGGAAAGAGACAGCGAGAGAGCATCAGCCAACTAAGCTGCATCCCTCTCTCCCGGCCTTATTACAGTTAGGAGGTTGCCTTTGTTTATCATCGGGCCTCTGCAGACTCCCCGCCTGCTCCTCAGATAAAACTAACTGCCAGTGCCACTGGAATTCATTATAAACACACACACCCCCACACACACACACACACACACACAAACACACACACACACACGCACACACACACACACACACACATATAATGCCAGCAACCAGCTCATTCTCTCCTCCCAGGTCTGGAAGGGAAGGAAAGAGATGCAAGCAATTTGTTTTTTCTATTTGAAATGACAAACACCCCCCCCCCTCCTCCCCCGTGCCCCCTCCCCTTTGCTTTTAATTTCTCATTTGAATAAAGAGGACAGACGCGGTAATTAACGGGGTATTAAAAAAGCAAGGCAGTGTGCAATGACGGAGGAAGTAAGTGGATGAGGAGGAGGAGGCGGGGGTGGGGGTGGGGCGGGGGGGGGTGAGAGAGTGGCAGAGTGGGCGAGATAGTAACTGAGAGAGAGAGGGGGGGGGGGGGGGGGGGGGTGAGAGAGTGGCAGAGTGGGCGAGATAGTAACTGAGAGAGAGAGAGAGAGAGAGAGAGAGAGGGAGCTGTGGAGAATTAATAACAGGCCAGATCTCTCCAAGGCCTCCTTAATGGGCTGTGACAGGAATTTATTCACACTTAGGCTGGTATTAAATCAAACGCCGGGCGAGTGGCAGGCTGCAGCAGAGGGGTGGGGCCTGGGGGGGGGGGGGGGGGGGGGGGGGGGGGGGGGGGGGGGTGGGGCCTGGGGGGGGTGGGGGGGTGGGGGTGGGGGGGGTTGGGGCTTGGATTGGAGGTGCAGCGGTGGTGGGGGTCCGGCATGGTCCGGCATTACAACCTCCCTCGGGGACGTGGGGTCGTCTCACAGAGATTTGGGGGGAGTTTAAAGGGCCGTACAGTAAGAAGAGAACAAATGATGAGTGATGTGCCGGCGACAGGACAGCTTGTCCCACGCCCCCCAGATGGAACGATTATGAAGTAGCCCTGCCGAGCTCCAGAAATGAATCATCCATCCTCCATTCTGCAAAGACACTGTCACTTAGCCGGACAGGCAGCCAGCCAGTCAGTCAGTCAGTCAGTCAGTCAGACAGTCAGTCAGACAGGCAGCCAGCCAGTCAGTCAGTCAGTCAGACAGTTAGTCAGTCAGACAGTCAGTCAGTCAGTCAGTCAGTCAGTCAGTCAGACAGACAGACAGTCAGACAGTCAGACAGGCAGCCAGCCAGTCAGTCAGTCAGTCAGACAGTCAGCCAGTCAGTCAGTCAGTCAGTCAGTCAGACAGACAGTCAGTCAGTCAGACAGTGAGTCAGACAGTGAGTCAGTCAGTCAGTCAGTCAGTCAGTCAGTCAGTCAGTCAGTCAGTCAGACAGTCAGTCAGTCAGACAGTCAGTCAGACAGTCAGTCAGTCAGTCAGTCAGTCAGACAGTCAGTCAGTCAGTCAGTCAGTCAGACAGTCAGTCAGTCAGTCCGCCAGTCAGTCAGTCAGTCAGTCAGTCAGACAGTCAGTCAGTCAGTCAGACAGTCAGTCAGACAGTCAGTCAGTCAGTCAGTCAGTCCGCCAGTCAGTCAGTCAGTCAGTCAGTCAGACAGTCAGTCAGTCAGTCAGTCAGACAGTCAGTCAGTCAGTCAGACAGTCAGTCAGTCAGTCACCTCCCATTTGTCAACAGTTTGCGAGCCCAGACACTGCCTTTGTTTTCTCACCCCGCTGCAAAAGGGATCTTGTCCATGGAGTCATGCTTTCACACAACCTGTATGAGTATGGAACAGATTTTTCCAAATTCTTTGGAAATTCCTTGACCTGTCATGGCCCAAAAGAAATGGGTTAATTTGTTGGCACGAGTGGATATTTGTGCCGAATTTCAAATGATTTCCTTTCAAGGGAATATCCAAGGAAATGTCTTCACAGGGTTAAATGAGTTCCCCTGGGTCACCGTGACCTTGAACTTTGAAGTAGCCCCGGCGAGTTCCAGAAATGAAACATCCTTCCTCCATTGCGCCAAAAAAAAAACCCAACATTCACTGTCACTTAGGCGGACGGGCGGCCAGTCGGTCAACCAGGCGGAAAGGGACTCGTTTTCCCACCAACGTGGACGGCGCTCGCCAAAGCTGGGAAAAAATGGAGGGAGAACCGAACGGCTGTGGCCAAATTGGCACTGGCAAATTTACTTCTTTGTTTTCCTTCATTAATTGGCGTGTGACCAGTAATGTCGCGCATTCATTAGGGATGTAATTTGTGGTCACTTGGGCGCCGCAGACTTTTTTTTTTTTTTCCATTGGAGCTGAACCAGCGTGGCTAACAAGGGGGAATTGATATGCACAATCACATCCTATGGCATCGGAGGTCTGCGGCACAGAGATTGAGCAATCGCGAAGCCATTAGGGCCGCCGATGAATTATGCCTAATGCATCTTAAACATTCATGCAAACACTGTTGACTTTCACACACGCTCAAATAAACTTCACCCCGCACACGCGCGCACATTTGCATAAACTGCACGCGTGAGCACTGGCGGCGCGGCGCGAGGCGCCTACACTGGGGATGCGTGCACATTCCGACACACTCTAAATTCAAGTCATTTATCTGCCTCACCTCCTCCTACCAACCCCCCCCCCCACCCTCCCACCCACCCACCTTTCTACCACCACTCAGCCCAACTCTGATCTTTTTTTTTTTTCCCCCTTGCTACCTGATCAGGGACTGTCTGCCTGGGTGGTGGGCTTCAGGCTAGGATAGAAGTGGGGCTATGGGGCCTGAGGATATGTGGAGTGTGATCAAAGTGGGCCCCAAGTGACAGCTAATGTACGAGGGTCGCCGCCCCTCTCGTCTCGCGACGCCAGATCTCCATGGCGCTGTGACAGCACCGTTCTGGCGGCAGCCATTATCACTCCGCTATAGAACAGGGAAAAACATAATAATAATACAACACTTTGGTTTGTTTGTGTTGCTTTTTTTTCCTGTTTTTTGAAGGGCTCCTGCAGAATTGTGACAGGGAACATGGAGGTAATGACTGTGATTAAAATGGCTAATTCCACATGAAACACCAGAGGACTGTGTGATTACATGATCCAAGTCTTCATCGTTACCTACCGTGTGTAAACATGTTTGCTAGCCCAGACATTGCCAATGTTTTTTGTTTTTTTTCCCCCTCAGTGCAAAAGGGATGTCATGCTTTCACACAACATGTATGAGAACCAAACACATGGGTAATTACTGCCATTCATCAGCAGATTTTTTTTTTTAATAATTGGAAATTCCTTGACCTTTAATCAGCCAAATTAAATCAGTTAATTTGTTGGTACAAGTGGATATTTGTGCCCAATTTCAAAGAATTTCCTCAAACAATGTTCACAAGGCTATTTGATTTCATTCCCCTGGGTCACCGTGACCTTGAAGTTTGATCCAAGAAAACAAAAACCAAAATGATAAAAAATGTAATCAATGAAGTTGAGTAAAATAAAGTCGCTCAAAGTGTTTTCACGAGGCTAAAGGAATATGTTTTGCAAGGTTAAAGCAATCTTGACATTTAGCTCCCGAAATCTAATGAGTTCATTCTTGAGTCAATATTCTGACATTATGTTCAGTGGGACAGACAGATGGAGAGGCAACCCCTAAAACACAATACACCTGGCCACTGCCTGGCTAGTAAAAGATCAAGTGGAGATGTGCATACAAAGCAGTGGAACCCACTGCAGGTGGACATGTTTTCAGCAGTTTCCAATGTTTTCCGGCTCAATGATTAATGGCGCAAACTATCGTCAGATTAATCTATAATGAAAACGATCCCTTCTCGCGGCCCTGATGGCAATAGGAGGCTCGCCAATTACTGTCCGCCAATCGATAGAGCGCTACCACGCGTCGGGAGTCTCACGAGCTAATTTCACTCGTGGTAATGAGGGTCTCGGTGGCATTTCCAAAAGGTTATTCTTCTATTAGAGGGGATATTAACACTGAGAGACAAGTGTGTCTTTAATCACATGTGCTTTCACTCACAACGTCTCTGAGGGAACTCCGACGGCAGAGCTGTACGACCCAACTCGGCGGATGACGTGATGGCGGATGGCGTTAAAGGTGCAGTACGTAGGATTTTAGAGATTCGGGATTTTTGTTTCAAGGTGCTCTCCGAGTTGAAAATTTTAAAAAAAGAAGGTGAAAAAGACGACGGAAAGGACAAAATAAAATGTGTTTGTAAGATTTCAGTCAAAAATTTCGTACAGACATTTTCATAATCGCTTAAATGCATTTTTGTTCCCATTACACTTGAATGATCCCATTAATGTGGAGCGGGTCCTCTCTGCGAGGGCTACCATAGGTTGTCCTGCATGCTCAGACAGGTGAGGGTGAGACGATGGATGCAACATGCAACTTCACCACAAGATGTCACCAATCCAAATTTTACACACCGCACCTTTAAAAATGATCACAATGTCCAAGAGGGAGATACGCCCCTATAAAAAAAATACATCTTCAAAAAGGTTCATCATTCACAGATATGCTTTTACTTGGCCTGAAGTTGAAATGAGTCGGTTTTAAAAGTTAACACGAGACCTCTCCATATTTAATCATTCTAGAGAAATAAATAACAATTTTAAACTGCCAATATAAATTGGAATAAAATCTCCAGATCTTTGAAAACCAACTCCAGGCTTCACCACATCCATTAGCTTGCAGGTCACATATATCCATATATATACACACAAATATGTATATATATACATATACATATATATATATACACATAAGGTCAATGCTTTTCTTGCAGTCTGAGGCTGCAGGCGGGGGATTAGGGTGGGGACTGTCGTTCTATTAAGGTCCTCTCCAACACAACTGCTTTACATTATTCCCCCTTTGTGAGCCCGGAACACACTTCAATGGTTTCCCTCAGATCACTGTCTTCTGTCGAATGGTAACAAGGGGGGCGTCTGTTCCAAGGTTATTTCTCTCAGAAGTGAGTTAAAAAAAAAAAAAAAAGGAAAGAAAAATCCTCATCCGCAGATATGGAATCCTATTACTCTGCCGCTCCTATCGCTCCTCCTATCAGCCCAGTCCCCATGGCGATGCATTATATCATTGTTCATTATTTACAGCTGTGAGTGAATTTAAATTTTGATAGAAGTCATCTCTTCAAAAAATCGACTTTGGGCTCTTCTTGAAG
This sequence comes from Chascanopsetta lugubris, assembly GCA_016785325.1. Classification (NCBI taxonomy): domain Eukaryota; kingdom Metazoa; phylum Chordata; class Actinopteri; order Pleuronectiformes; family Bothidae; genus Chascanopsetta; species Chascanopsetta lugubris. The sequence continues at coordinate 39,661 of JAFBJT010111186.1, forward strand.
AGGGAATGCGCCAGGCGACCGATCCTTAAACCGCTGTGACATATCAGCGGGGGAGTTTGCGGCATGCTTGGACTTATCTTTTCACTTATGCATCAATCTTCTCTCCTCTCTTTCTCTTTCTCTCTCTCTCTCTCTCTCTCGCTCTCCCTCTGCATCCTGTTACAGAAGGCATCCTATTTTCCCTGCCGCAGCTGAATTTCATCAGTCGTCTGTTATTCCTTTTGAAGACCCTATCTGAATGGCAACGGCTTAACTCCGACAATCCGCAGCTGTCGACACATCTTTCAATCCGCTCTTTCATCAATCTTTTACCTGTCTCTCCTTCCGTGTACATCAAGAGGGCCGCTCGCTCGCTCGCTCCCTCCCTCCCTCCCTCGCCCCCTCGCTGCTACTGCCAGGGCACAGTTACATTCATTCTAAAAACATCCAAATGAGTGTGGTGAAGGTTTTTTTCTGTTTTTCTTTGTTTTTTACCGTGCATTTTGATACCCGTCCTTTACCGTTCACTTCACAAGCCCATCCTCCATCTGTCTTGGTCATCCATCCATCCATCCATCCAATCCAATCCATCCATCCTCGAGCGCCTTTACCGCCAGAACAGTCCATCCCACTCTCACCTTTCACTCAACCGGAGGGTTACATTCTATTTCTTTCTAGCGCCAATCTTTCATCTTTCTCTCCACCAACCTTTTTCATCCATTCGTGCCTCTGCATCAGAAATGTGCGGTAGCCTGCGCCGAGATGTGACCCCAACACAGACAACCCCCCCCCCCGTGGAACCTCCTCTAAAAATTCAACTTTGCGATGCAAACAACACAAGCTCCAAGAGTTGTGATTGGTCGGCCTGAGAGCCTCAAAGTATTCCCATGGTATTTTCAAATTAAGCAGAGAGAAGGAAAACGCAGCCGAGGTGCTCGAGTGCAAACATCTGCGCTGTATCGCAGCTGTTCAGAACCTCCGGGCTCTTGCTGCCGCTCTGAATGAAACAGATTGGAAATCATGAATCATGATTGGATCAGGGGAGTCCAAACGAGGGCTCGCGGGCCAACTGTTCTAAAAAAACAGAATGGAATGCGGCCCATATGGAATTTACGTACAATTTGATTATATTTCATTTTAATATTAGATACATATCCAATTTTGCATTCATGGTATTAGCATCAGTGGCTGAGTGGATGGAACAGCTGTATCAGGTAGCACAGGTGATGGGTTTGAATCCAGCTTGAGACACGGACGTCGAGGGTTGTGATGGAGGCCATCTTTTTTCAATTTCAGCATATTTGATTGTCAAGCGTCGTTTACCGACATTTGATTTATTTTGTCAACTTTAACAGGAGCCCAGACTTTTGTGTATTTTTCCGTGAAAAAAGTTTGGACCCCCCTGGATTAGATTTTCAGCAATGTAATTGCAATGTGGCACACTCACACACACGCACACACACACACACACACACACAAATATGAATGCACACAACCGTGGCGAGGCTCAAGGCAGACATACAGCGTGAGGCTGCTGCAAAAGCCTAAATCCCCCTTTCACTCCCTTTCATTTTTTAACACCCTCCTGCCTTCCTGCCATAACAACAACAACAACAACAACAACAACAACACCACCACCACCACCACCAAACCTCCCTCCCTCCCCATTCAGAGCCGGAGTCGCTATCTGGCTGCAGTGACTGCAGCAGATGTTGCCAGACCACAAACATCTGCTTCCCCCTGTCCTGCCGCATCTCTACTCTGCTGATCACACTAAGCGCCATAACTCCCCAGCGCTCGCCGTCCTTCTCCTGCCGCCCTTAATGTGCAGCTGGGCAGCGGCGGACAGAATCACAGCTCAATGTGTCGCGGGCACGCGAGGCGGGCGCCGGGGAGTACCAGCGCCAGATTGCAAATGTGCGTTTGCAATTACCCCATGTGTTTGCCTATAGAGCTGTCAGGGCCGGCTGGGGGAGATTCGACAACGCAAACGCCGCTTGGAATATCTCATTTCCTCCACGAAGAAACGTATGAATGTCGCTGCTTTACAAGTTACGTTTCCGCAATTGATGCATGTTTATATGGAGCCAACAGCCAATGATCCAAAAATCCAATGATGGTCCAAACCGAAAAAAAAAAGGGGTGAAAACACGCGTCTGTGGTGAATCAATTCATTAGGCAACAGAATCCCCTCCATCCCAAACACTGGCAGAGAGAGAGAGAGAGAGAGAGAGAGAGAGAGAGAGAGAGAGATTCATTTTAACATTAAAAAAAGCCAGTAATTAGAAATATCCGAGGTAAGAGAAACATGTAGCCAAGCGTAGAAACGAGGGGAAGAGCACAAGTAGTTGAAAATGGGGGAATTGGATGCAAGACAGTGAAGCCATTTGCGTCTATGGCCCCGTAAATGCAATTCTATTGTGTTTTATTTAAATCTGTAGTCAGAGGTTTGAAGCTAATCCTCTCATTTTAATGAAGACTGGAAGTGCCATTGTCCCAGTGTTACTTCCACTTGTGCATTCAGAGTATATTACACAAACAGCTGCCAGTGGTTCATGCCATTGATACAGGTGGCAGCAGTGAACATCACCATCAAGATACTGTTGAAACAGACGTACTTGATACATACGTTTGTTTTCAGGATCATTTTCAGAGTTTATTCGATGGTAGTAGAAGTAAAAAGGGATTCTCTTTTATAATCCTGTAGAATTTAGAGACCTCTTTTGGTGACGTTCAGTGTTGCAGCTGAATGACCATCACTTTTCATCCTCCCTTACAAACAAAAGGGAGAATGTACCAGCAGCCTTTGGTAATGATTAAAAGTTTTTTTTTTTTTTAAACGCTTTAATTCGTCCATTTTGGATTCCTTTCAAAAACACGGGGGAGCAACATAGTGGCCTCTGTGGACAGGGTCCATGATAGAATCAACTTGCATTCATTTCTGCCAATGGATCAATTCAGCTTCAATGTTGAACACTGAACACCGCACCTAATCAAAAAATATGTAAATAAACAATAGCGGGTGAGTTACGGGAATATCTTTTGATTTTACAAAGTTGAGATTCAGCTGAAAAACAGCAAACAGAACCTTTTGCAGTGCATTTTGAAAATATATCACATGAATAAGTGAAGCATGCCTACATCCTTTACATATATATGTGTATAGTACGGCTCTTTTTGCATAATGAGGTGTTGCATGATAAAGGAATGCAGGATGTGAGGAATGCTGGCCCTGAAACATAAGCCAGGGCCCGTCTCCTTCTCCGTCTCTATATGCTCGCATCACTTGATGGGACTCCATTTGCATGCTAATGCGTTGTACGGGGGGGAAGGTCACATCATAAACAAGGTTATTTATCACTTTCATACACGGGGCCTCTAATAGGAGAAAATGACTCGCACCTCCCCCGCCACGGTGTTTTATGCACCGTCACTGGCAGTGGAAGGGGAAACTGGGAAAAGACGCAATTTTCTGCCCAGAAATGATTGAAAACAAATATGGTGCCGAAAGGAGGAGTATGGAGGATTTAGTGACATATAGTGGGAGAATTGCATACTGCAGCTGAATACCCCTCACTTCACCCTGGCCTTTTTAAAGCACACAGAGGAGCCAATGGTGGCCTTTCAATTAGCATTAAAGGTCACATAGAATGATGGATAGGATGTATATAGTATTCTAAACATGCTCGGATTGTTTGATGGTACATGCTAATGCTCTGTTTTAGGGGATTCATGTCACTTAATGTCATTAGCAAAGGTTTCATGTTACTTCTAAGAGAATGAATCTAATGATTATCCGTCAATCAGTGTTTTTTTCCCCCCATGACTCGGCAAGGAATCGGTTGTAAACAAAAGAGCTACATTCGATCAATTCCAGCAGATTTAGACAATGATCTTGCAAAGAAATTGCTAATTAACACAGAGGAACTGTATACGCTACTTAAGGAGATTACCGGATCAGCCCTCAGCTATTTCAACAGTCGATCAATGGTCAATCTATTGATCGTTGGTGAAGGTGCAGTGTGTAAGATGCGGTGACCTCTAGAGGTGAAGTAGCATGTCGTATCCATCACCTCACTTCTCACCCTTCCGAACATGAAGGAGAATATATGGTCGACTTCAGTTGTCATTCAAACTCAAAAGATGTTTAGCAGGTCCACTCTGGGCTACTGTAAAAACATGGCGTCCCCCGTAGAGAGGCCCCACTCCTCATTTAAAGGTAAAGGTGAAGAAAAACAACACCTTTAGGTGCTTATGAACTCATGAAAATATATGCAATTGTTCTGCGACATTTTTTAGAAGTGACAAAAATGGCCGAAATGGTACACACCGCACCTTTAAAGCCCTCCTTCGGAAAACGTGGGGGGGGGAAGATGCTACATTCTTCTTATTTTGCAGAAAGGGCTGAGAACAAATGTCCTCCTCTCGCCCCGGTGTCACATTCCAGGTGTGAGATCCACCGTTTGGTTCGTCCATCCACCGCAGCATCAGCAGCGTCATGGCGCGTTCCTTTTGCGCGTTTGGAGGCTCGGTGCGAAGAGGAGACGCCGTTTGTTTTGGATGTTGTGGCTGAGTGCAGTTGAGCGCAGGGTTCACCGCCATGTTTCACTGTAGTGTTAACGTTTAAAAGCAGCCGGGGGAGCTGTGCTGAGCTCTTAAAAATAACCAATTCTCATCTCTGCCGCTGACACTCCCGACCTTGGACCATTATCATTGCAGCGCACACACACACACACACACACACTCAAATGGCTTGGCATGCACAATCTATACCAGGGTGGGGGGTGGGGGGGTGCAGCACGATACAAAAGGAGAGGACTCGCACATGCACGCACATCGAGAGCATGTGTGAAAATGCAAACGCGTTTCTGCCTCGGAAGAGAGAACAAAAGCTTTTTACTCACAAATCCACGACAAACTAAAAAAAAATGTGTGGGGGGGGGGCTGCTCAATAATGGATGAGATGTTTTACCGGAACCTCTCGCCTTTGTTGCGCCGCCTGAAATACTCAGGTGAGATGGTCTGTTTACATCACCTGCATCCATCTACACGGGGTCTCCATCTCATCGACCCCCCCAGGCTGATATTTGCACGTGGCATTTTAAACGTCTGCATATCGTCGCGATCTCGCCGCGCCCCCAATATCCCTGAGAGAGATTAAAGTTAATCCAGGAGGCAGAATGAATCTATAAGGGCAAATGCAAAAAAATAAAAATAAAAATAAAATAAAATAAAAACAAGTCAAGGGCCAGAGGGTTTTTGTTGTCAAGGGAGAGGGAGAGAGAGAGAGAGAGAGAGAGAGAGAGAGAGAGAGAGAGAGAGAGAAGCAATACTTTAAAAAGGCCGGGACAAAAATAATAGAGTGCATCAAAATGTTTCTTCCTGCATTGTTTTGGTAAAACACGGATATGAAAATGCCATTATCTGCATTGAAAGGGTTTGGATTTGTATCTGTGTTTGATAAAAACACATTTAGATTACGTAAGAACTAAAGACATTGCACCAAAATGAGTCAAACTAAGATGGTCTCTGTCGGTAAAGAAGCTGGGAAAGAAAGATGATGAGATGAGATGTTATAAAAAACAATTCACCTTCAAAACAGTTGAGAGGAATAATTCATATATTAAAAGGGAAAAAACTAAACATATTTTAGGAAGCCATCAATATGACTCAGCGAGCTGAATATCTCCCATCTCCCCCTTCTAGCATGTAGGAGAATGAGTGAAGGTTGGTGATCATTGATTTTCTCCATTCTGGGCTTCTGTAGGAACGTGGAGGAGGACTGACCCGCTCTACCAAAGGTACACAAAGCTCACGCTACGCTAACGATAACACAACAAGATGATTGGATGATGACATTGAAACGCACACAAAAAAAAACAAGTGCTGCTGCTTCACAATCAAAGCACCTGAAACGAGAGTTAGGCTTTTACTGTGAAACAGCCACAGGAAACGCAAGGTTTCTGCTCCCGAGTTGAAACGGGAACTTTGAAAACAAGCGGAAACGCCGTACGTTTGAACTCTGTTTGACAGCCGAGTTGATGTGAGCGCCATCATCAAGAGCAGCACTTTGAAAACAAAGCGCCACGCTCCGCTACCGCGCAGGCTGTTGACTTCGAGATGTTTGGACCAGCCTAATTAAACATCTCTCTGTGTCTCTTCATGCTCAAAGCCGATGCTCAATCAGGCATTCGGCGGAATCATGACTCGGGCTTCAAGCTCCCTCCCCCGCTGCAAACCTTCAGACTCTGACTGACAACGTGGCGAGTCGGCAGTGGGGGAGGTGGGGGGTGGGGGTGGGGGGCGTGGAAGGAAAAAGCCTCTCAGCTCTGCGCTTCTGCACGTCATGCGTTCTCCGTCGGAGCCAGGAGAAAACATGTCTGCCAGTGGGATGTGTTTGGTCTGAGGAGAGAGTTTGACGTCTGCCACTTCTCTTTCGAAAAGCCAACGCCTCGCTAACAAGAGCTCTGCTACCTTTGCCTCTTGTAGCGGTCTGGTCAGTTTTCTCGGATATTTACTTGAAAAGAAAAGAAAAGAAAAGGAAAGAAAAAGGCTTTTATAAACTACAGCGCTGCTCATTAGCTCCTTGCACTGTTGGAGCACTCGCTGCCATTTTATGGAGCTGGCAGGAACCAGATGTGTGACAGAGTTAACGACCCAGACGCCGAGATCACACGTGGAACAGGAGAGCTTCATCCTCGGGCTTCAAAGCTCAGTTCTATTAACAACATATATATATAAAACATAAATATGTCCAGTTGATACATCTACTTTTCCCAGGCTGCATAAATCATATTTTAAATGATAAAAACAACAACTCCGCTCCACAATAAAAGGTTCTCTAATAGGCAGATATGGGGATTGATGCGACTCCATTCCGTCTGTAATTGATTGCCGTGCTGGAATGCTGCATCTTATTCAAAGTCATTGATGCGGATCAGCCAATATTTATCAGCCAACCCAGGAATCCATCAGCCCGTACTAGTTACTTTCTGTAACACCTTTGAAAAAAGGGCACAATGGTAAAGTACGTGTGTCTATAAAGCACTTTATTACGTCCTTATCGTGCCTTAAAGCACTTTACAGCACAGTTCACCCACTCACACAAACATTCATACTGTGCATCTATTGGCAGCACCTTGTATCCATGAGACAATGTGGGTTTGAGTATCTTGCCCAACAAGACAACTCGGCATGCAGTTTGGGCGGGGGGGGGGGGGGGGCGGGGGGGGGGGGGGGGGGGGGGGGGATCGAACCACCGACCCTCTGGTCAGAGGACAACTACGCTAACCCCTTGTCTCTTGGGTTGATGTTCGGGGTTTTAAGGGAGTATGTAGGGAAGCGGTTCTAGTTTTGCAGCAGGAAAATCACATATTACTACTGTAGATGTGAGTGAAAGGGACACTTCCTGTATCAGCTGGGAGTTGTCGACCAATCACAAAGAAGTGGGTCAGCGGGACAACAGGAGTAGCTTTGGGTTTACTTTAAATTTCAGCATTTTCTGAGACTGTCGCACTGTTCTAGTAGTGACACACCTACACCTCAGTGACAACTGTGGCCCAAAATCCATTTGAACAGACCGGCGGCAAATTAAAAAATAATAATAATGGAATGTGGCCCAGTGTGGAAAAAAGGTTTTAACACCCTCGTATTACACTGGAAAATACGTGAAATACACCTTTAATGGATTTTTTTTTGTACAAATGATTCAACAAACGTTCCAATACGACGAAGAGTCGGCTGTTAAAGCTTCAGGTTAATGACGGGAGAGTGAAACCACTAATCTGTAATGAATCTCGGGCACAATGATTAGCCCTTATCTTAAAACGACGATAGTGGATCCGATGTCATTTCAAAACGTCTCGCGGCTTCGTATGTACCTCAAGCTGCTCATTACTGAAATCAACTTAAAGCGTGATGAGCGCTCAGATGATCAGATTAGGAGGAGGAACACTTTACCTTGTTGACCTCCAGGATCTCTCTCCTCTCCTCGGTGGCCGGGCGGCTCTGGCCGGCCGAGCGCTCCTCGTGTTTGGAGCTGTCGTCCTCCACGAACGGTATGAGTTGCTGGCGAGGAGAGAGAACAGAAAAAGAAAAAAAAAAAGAAAAAGAGATGAAATACGTTTAGGTTAATCTGCGACGGCGGTGCAATAAATTAGCAGCTAAGTACTTCCCTCATCAACAGAGTTCAATTCGTCTAATTTTGCATCGGAGGCCAAATCATCATCATTCTGCCGCGAAAGGCTCGCAGAGGAACTTCAAAAACGCTCTCCTTCGACCTCGACTCTGAGGACACTGAAAGCACTGGACTGAGTATTCCCGTCTCTCGGCGGGAGACGAGTGCGTCTGCCGAGCGCAGTCGGAGGTCGGAATTATGCGCATACGGGCAATCTGGGCGCCACGAGCGCTCGGCTGTATCCGAGATATCCCCCCGGCTTCTCGTAATCTTGTTCGCCTGAAGTGGCGCAAATGGGGATTCTGTGTATGGCTCTCGAAAAACACAGGACGAGCCTTAATAGTCAATCTTCCACTTCAAGAGGACGGGCGAGCGCGAGGGAGAGAGAGAGAGAGAGAGAGAAAGAGAGAGAGAGAGAGAGAGAGAGAGAGAGAGAGAGTGTATGAGAGAGATAAATTCATTTTTAAACACCACG